>JBBELK010001174.1:0-209916 GCA_037783545.1 Henricia sp. BOLD:AAB3569 | reverse complement strand
GATCACCAAGACCTACATTTTGAGGGGTAACTTGTATCTCTACAAAAGGCACCACTGTCGAGGGCAGTGTGGTCCATTGGACTTCCACGAATTCTGGAAGAGATTATTTTCTACGAGTAAACGAGTTCTCACCAACACAAACCGGCTCTTTTCAGAGCCAAAACATATTCCCAAAAGAGAAAGATACTATTAAATGCCTAATAGCTACCTTTTGTTTTACACTTTTGTTTTTGATCAATGCTTTGTTTCACTCGACATTGTTTTAACGTTATCATTTCTATATTTCATTTAATTTCCTATATTTTACTACCTCAGTGCCACCCCACCCCACCCCCACCTCCACCTCACCTCCACCTCCACCTCCACCTCACCTCCACAACCACCCCCACCCCGGTGCTAATCCACCCCCACCCCGGTGCTAATCCACCCCCAGTCCCACCCCATTACCACCCCATTACCACCCCAGTCCACCTCAACAGGGTATTGGGCTGCTCAGACTATACTACTAATATGGAAATTTCATTAGCATAAAAATAGAAAACTTGCAATTACACCAAAATTGATTGAAATGTGTAAAACACATCCTGCAGCCGATTTCACGAAACTTACGCAGTTGCGTAAGCCCACTTGCGCAACATTTTATTGCGTAAGTCGCGCAACAATTTAGCAATGATAACACACAAGCTATGGGGCTTGCGCCATTTTACACAAACGACAGACAAGTGTATTTGGGTCATTCTTCAGTAAAAGTCTATTTTCGTGTCCCGACACTTTGAGATGCTACAATGTACATCTCAAAAACTATATAATGAAAATCTTATTTTTAAGCAGTAAAATAATCTTTAACATATTTCTGATTATATGCAGTGGTACAAATTCTTGAAAAAAATCGACAGGGTGCTTATTTTTTACGATGAACCTTCAAAATACCCCCAAAATGCATGTCCCGGTGGTGTCTCTCAAAATGTCTCCATTGCCATAATTTTTAAAATAAGCAGCTTAAAAAGATAATTATACTACCATAAGCCAAGTATAGTTGGTCTCCTCCAAATGCAAAATTTAAAATGACATCATTAAACCATATTTGCATGAAATCTGACATTTTAAGAGTCAAAAATCGTGTCCCTGGATTTTTGGTCATCTCCGTCACGATATTTTGGAGCATCATATCTGATAGAGAACTGACCATGAACAAGACTTGCATTAGTCCATCGGATACCTCAGAGCCTATAGAGCAAGAAATAATCCATTAAAGAAGACTGCGACCCGTAATAGCCAAGGAATTGTGGACTTTCTCAAAAAATTACAATAGTACCTTTATTCAACGTCATCTCCGAACGCTTTATAACATATATCTTATTTGTGTTTTTAATCTTTAAAAGTATTCATGCAAACGATCACAATTGTGCAAACTTCCAAGCTTCTGTTGTATTTGGGCTTCAAACAGACTGTGGGTGGTGTTATAAAAGTTTAATTGTTTATTTAGTATGGAATTCCATAATTTAGTCATATCCGTCACAGTCAGTTCCATCACTTTTTGCCGTGATGGAGATGATTTTTTTGCATTTTGGGTCATCTCCGTCACGATATTTTGGAGCGTCATATCTGATTTTTTTTGCATTTTCATTTGCTAATAATGGCAATAATTAAAATGAGGACAATAAGTTGCGTTATATTCTGTTCAACGCCCTCTGTTCACTGGTTGTTATTCTATGTTTAAACTTTATATTCTCTTGTTTGAATTTACTCAGTTTCCGAAGTCACTGTCAAAATTCGTCATTTCCGTCACGAAAGTGTGACGGATATGATTTTAGCACATTTTTCCTATGCTACAACACTGAAAAGTTAATGTTAATGAAATTAAATAAAACTCCCCTAAAGATTGTGCCGAACGTTAATAATAGTTGTTGTGTACCTTAATGATCATGTTCCACTAAAAATAATCAACATTTGAACAACTTTTTTTTCACGATTTCTTAAGGCCAAAAATAGACACTTATTGAAGAATGACCCATTTAAGCTTTAATTTTCTCTGTTTGTAAACCATGAAATTTTGCGACAACGCTATAATTTCATTTTCATTATTTATAAACAATGGCTCGATCCACAATTTATCCGTCCGCCATCTTGGTATGGAAATTTAGCGTACCACGTTTGAGTTGGGATTGCTTGGGATGCAATACTATATTGGGAATACCGTGCGTTCGGTTGCGTTCCACGTTTTGCGAGTGTGTTGTTATTGAACGCGCTCCTGGTTCGGAAAAATCACGTGACCTCAATTATTTGAAGGGAAAAAAATTCTCAAAAACGGCCAAATTTGGTGGTTTCTTTTCAAGATATGTCTTAAATTTATTTTGAAAATACCTTCAGAATCATGTATAGGTCTATTTTGAGCCCAAAATAGCCCACTCAACGAAGCCGGTGTTTCCTTTAAACGCGGCCAAAATGAGCCAGGGACTTCGTAAACATTTGTCACATGACCAGTAGGAGCACCTGACCATAGGCCTATTTTTGCGGCCATAACCAGAGGCATGTTTCGCATTTGCATATGGGTACGTCAGAAACATGTTTCTGGTTGTGGTTGGTAAAATGATGACTGTCGGTCGGAGGCACGTTGTGTGCGATGTCATGGGGCGTGTTTGTTTCACGACAGATCCGAATCCAGATCCCGAGTTATTTTACGCGCAGAAACAAACGTAACTGCTCTCGACTAGGAATTCAAGTCACGTGAATTGGATATATGCGCAGATCTGAATCTGGATCCGTCCGAAACAAACACGCCCATGATGTACCGCAATCAGCACGTGACTCGTACTATACTACAGTCGCAACAACGTACTGGTAGTGACAGACATTGAATGACCAGCGTGCAATCAAATAAGGGTAGGAAAACCTGATTTTTGTTGTTAAATTACTGTCAGTTATTCCGTTGGGAAAGAAGGTATTTTTTTCGTATACATTGAACAAAGATTTGAAGGAAATTACCTCCTGGAATCAACAGATAATAGGCCTATAATATAACTACTTCCGCGGCCTCCCACTTCACCATGATGATGTTCACTTGCACTTTTGGGATTTTTTTTCATATACATTGAACACGGATTTGGGTGAATTTATATATTGGAATCGGTAGCTTATTCAATTCTAAGATATACTTCCCACTGAAACTACCGTCGCAAATGTTGCATTTCTGAGATAAATAAATGATAAAATTACTGCCTAAACTAGTAATGCACAAAATGACGTGGGCTCGTGGCGAGCTGTCTGTGCATAATTAAAGCGCGACAACAGAGGGCGCTGCGCGCGCGCGTGAATGGTCAAAGGTTATCTTGTGCACTACATGTATTAAACTGAAGGCAATTTTTGAAGAAGAAAATGTGATTTTTCTACAAAAAAGCAACATTTGCGACAAAAGTGCAAGTGGGAAGTATATCTTAAAATTACATTATGTGTTGATTCCAGGAGGTAATTTCCTTAAAATCTTTGCTCAATGTATATGAAAAAAATACCCACTTTTGTCACAAATGTTAATTGCTTTTTTGTATAAAAATCACATTTTCTCTTTCAAAATTTGCATTCAATTAGTGCACAAGATAACCATTCACGCACGTGCATAAACGCCCTCTGTTGTCGCGCTTACGCACGGATTGCGTGCGCCGTAATTTTTTGCATTACTTCATGCGGTAATTTTATCATTTATTTATCTCAGAAATGCAACATTTCCGACATGGTAAGTGCATGGTAATTGGTAAGTATAATAGATTTGGATGATCTGTTGATTCCAAGACAGTTAGGGACTTGATAATCTGTGACGTAATCGGCCGCGCGGTCGTGACACTTATTATTGGTAAAATCTGTAACCGAAGTTCGCAAGCTTGATGGACCGCTACGTGAAATTGCATTGTAAATCATGCCGCCTTTTGTTTCTGTCATTTGATCTGTCAGGCTGATTTCTTTTTGATGCAGGTCTATAGATAGTATTCGAACACGTGCGAATACGCCATTTTGTAAGTCAAATAATTGTGGAAGTGATGTGCGTGCGCGTTGCGTGTGTCTCTAGTGGGCGTAGCGCGGTTTAGTTCACCAATGGGGCCCTTCGTACAGAGCGTTACGCGTGCTATGGACACACGCGGCGCGCGCGCGCATTGCTTCCGCAGTGGCGCGGCGTTGTTTGACACACAACATGACGTCATGAGAAAGCTATCAATTGGGGCTTGTTTTCTTTATATTTGTGCGAAATATCACGCAAATCCACCTATGCTGTGGTGAGATTTTCTGTGGTTTTTCGCCCCACAATATCACCAAAATCGGAAGTTGGTGGGCGCCGTCAGCTACCTAGTCTTTATTCAAGACACCAATACAGACATGACCATGGGCATAACAAACCCTGTGCCTATAGAGCCCTCATGTTGTGCTTGGCACCGCTGTTTAATGTCAGTTGATGGCGCCCTGTTTACAGTCTGCTCTTGAAGGACAAGATAATAACGCTTGAATTTAAGACTAACCAAGAAAAAAATAACGTTCTTCGATCCAAAGAGGGCACTTTGCAAAGTTTTTGAAGTTGCCGTGTATTCATTTTCATTGACGATTCCGCACGTAAATTGGATGCAATTTAACAAGCATAAAACGGTAACCACGTGATGATTTTTTGCAATAAAAGTATTTTGGAAATCTGTTGCAACTTGTCTGTTGTGTGAGAGTGGTTTTAACTCGAAAAATAATTGTTGAATTTTTTTTTCAAGTCGCTATCCAAGAGGTAATTTTAATCAAATATTTTTCAATGTATACGAAAAAAATACTGGAAAGAATTCCGTACTCGGACGTAACTATTTTGTCCTAATTTGGAGGGGAAAAATATAAAGATTTAACTAGGTAAACCTTAGAATTATTAATATATTATTAGGCCTATTCTGATTTGTCCCATAGGTTTAGTGCAGGACATTGGTAAAACGCGGAACGGTGGAACGTGGAACGGTAAAACAGAATGCGGAATGGTGGAATGGTAAAACAGAATGCAGAATGTTGAAACAGAACGGCGGAATAGTGAAACGGAATTGTGGAACGGAGGAACAGAACGGTCATGACGGTGGAACGTAGCCCGAATGCCTCATGTCACACATGACGGCCAGAGCGGTTTTAACCGCCCCCAGCGACCTGGCTTTTTTTTTAGCATAGATGGCCGCTGGGGACGGTTAACCGTTTATGTGTGATGGCCAGAGGCATTCAGGCTACATTCCACCGTCATGACTGTTCCATTCCACCGTTCTGTTCCACCATTCCACGTTCCACTGTTCCACGTTTTACGTGCAGGCAAGTGGCAGGAGGGTTTGTGACGTCCGACTTGTAAATATTTCCTTCATAAGCACCGTGACTGGAGTGAAAACAAATTCGTTCATGCTTAGAATTATATGTGTACGTGTTGCGTAGACAACAGCTTTGTTCCTTAGCCACGGGCACTTATACTTTTAGAAGGCTAAAAGTAATTTTCTGACAATTACGTTGGGACGTGATGAATCACTTTTAGTTGATAACTAAAATGTTGACCATCCCTGCACAATCAAAATGGCGCCCGTTCCCCAATCTGAAATTTCACCTTACAGTCAAAATTAAACATTGAAAAACCTACCATGGAAGTCCTTGGAATCTCCAGAATTTAGTGCTGTGGTCGTTCTTTTTCGATGATTCTTTTAAACATCAAAACACTCGTCCAACGTAATTTTTCGTCACATTTTTCCTGCAAACTGCAACGGAACAGCCAGATTGATGGTTAACCAATTATCGCAAAGATAGCCCGTCCTCTGGTGTTGAAAATTCAACACCGGGGCTTCTCTGATAGCTCATTGGCTGTGCGTTGGGAAGGTCAGCGAACCACGGTCAAAGTTCAACAAATTTGAACTTTGACCCAGCTCAAAAATTTTGCGCTTCGCGATAGGCTGCGCACAAGCAGCAAACCAGCTTGTGTACAAACCAATAGCACAGGCGCGCGCAAAGCCATTTTTCCCCACGATAGAGTGAATGCCCCATAAGGTAGGGACTTGGAAATCAGTGACGTCATCGCTCGCGCACTGGGTACACTACATCTTCCTTTCGCAAGGGTCTTTGCTGCACATCGAGTTTCCCAAAACCCTTGCTGAAACGAGTTGAGCTAGGCTGTATTGAGGAATATATATATGAATATTGATTAGCAAGTGACAGTGATCGCAACTGACCAATCACGCGCCGCGCATGTTGCTCAGTCAAAGCGCGCGTACACGTAGCACGTAGCGTGACATTCAAAATTGCATCATAGCTACGGATGCTGTTGCCAACAGCAAGAGCCAATCGCGCGCCTCGCTCCGTTTAGTGGTAGCGTCCACTTTTACTAGGGGGTGGGGTCTAATGTTTAATTGAATAGTCACTGTAAGGACATTTTTTAATAGGCCTATCTTTATTCAGATGAACTGCGTTTAGCTTTTAGCGAAATATAGTAAGTCTTCCTTCAGTTACGAACATTTATACTGCGTGCAAGATAAAATGACATAAAAAGTATGTACATAAAAAGATCTCCCCCATACAAATTGTGGTAATTGCGGCTATGATGTCGCGAGATACAACGCGCGAGATGATTTTGATCGAAACGGCTTCATTAAAAAGTCAAAAGTGCCAGGTCATAAAAATCCCTTGTCTCTCATTGGTCGAACAGCCCGAGGCCCTAAAATATAGCTTAGCTCAACTCGATGCAGCAAGGGTTTTGGGAAACTCGGTGTGCAGCAAAGACCCTTGCGAAAGGAAGATGGGTACACTAATACTCTTCAGTTTCACAACGCATTCTTGTAAAACACTTAAAGTAAAACATCACAATATTGTTCAATTCAAATTTTTTTAAAAGCTCATGAAAATAAAGCATACTTTCTGACAAGATATTTGTTGGTCAAAAAAGGATAGTTCGTGTTGCGAGACAGACTTGTGAAACCGCTGACAGTTTAGGGAGATTGTTGTTTGTGTTTGTGCCAAATTTCATTGAAGAAAACATGTAATTTGCTTACAAAAGTTTTTGTTTTGCCCACAAAAATGATTAACGCCGTCGAGTGCGTAGTCTTCATTCCAGGTGTAGATGTGTGCTATATCACATAGACAAAGATGTTGCGTGCCCTCATGTGTGTTACATACTCCTGCTGCATGTAAGCTTTCGTGACAGAGATTTTAGCGCAAAACGAGACAGTGTTGAACTTATTGATGAATTCTTTGCTGGCTCAATCTGTCACTGTGGGGGCGCTCATACTGTATCACATTTTTCGAGCTCTCTTCTATTCAGTTACACACACGATTTCGCGGGAAAACGGCCGATTTCTAAGATGCATATTCTCGGCTACCACGCCTTGCTCAATTTACGCGATGAATGTAGTTTAGGAATTTACAAAAAATAATCTGTAGTGTGAAATGACGTTTTCAATCAAAATCGAAATTTAAATTTTTGGAAATAATTTTTTGAAGAATTAGGGTAAAAGTTGGGAAGTTGATCAGAATTTTTTTTTTTCAAATGACTCATCTACATGTAGCATTGGAATGTGCAGATTAGATGGAAAAAACAAACAATTTGAGTGGAAAAAATTGAAGATTTGTTTAAATGTTTTGCACACAAGGTCTGATTATCAACTTCCCAATTTTTTCCCCAGAATTGGAAATCGGATTGTATTTTGGTTTAAAAGGATTCTGCATCCTGCCAGTCGGCCGTAGCATATAAATTTGTTCTCACATTTACATGTATCATGCAAATATCCACACATGCACCTGATCAGTATTTCCAAAGAAGAAGACTTTTGTTACAAAAATTTGTTTCAACTAACATATACATGCATACATGTACATGTACCAGGTTGAATGAAACTATTCAAATATCACGCCTATAATAGGTAGGGACTTGAAAATATCATCTCACATTACAGATTATTTTCTGTAAATTCCAAAACAGCATTCATCGCATACATTGAGCAAGTGGTAGCCGAGGTATGCGTCTTAGGAATCGGCTGTTTTCCCGCGAAATCGTGTGTGTAAACCGATTATGAGAGAGCTCGAAGAATGCGACGCAGTATGAAGCGCCCATAGTGACATGTACCTGTACATGTATTGCGCCAAGCCAGCGAAGAATTCTTCAACTTAATTCAAGTCTGATCATGTCTTAGTTCAACACGCTGTCTCGTTTTCTGCTCAACTAAAGCTTTGTCAGGAAAGCCTACATGTAAATACAACATGAGTACGCGTACGTAGTCACACATGAGGGTGCGCAACGTCATTGTCTATGTGTATAAGAGCACATATACTGAAACGCAAAAGAAACTTACCACCTTTTAAACCTTTAAATAGCAACAATAACACTGCGTGTAGTTATGTGTAAACTTATTTGTGGACAATAGTGTCCTCACTGTCAGACCAAATGGTGTCTGAAGGTCACTTTAACCTTAAATGGTCACTTCATGGAAGAGCTGTTGAACAGCTGTTTTGACTATCTGTGATTGGCCAATTGGGTATGGGATGATTGTAATGAGCTGCACATGATGTCTTGGTGTTGGCTTTAAAAAAGGCCAGTGCAAAATGGGCATTTCAAGCAACATGCCACAATTGTCCGGGGGATCGTAGGCAGTATGCGCCTGTATCCAAATCAATGGTGGCCACACAAACTACCCAAATTTGGGTTCATTTACACCGGGTAAACAGGTATAGGCGACCTGAAGTTTGCCCAGAAGAAAATTCCCATTGCATCCCATTAGGTCTCATTGACATTTTCAATGGGACTCATCAATGGGATTGCCCAAATTCCAACGGGACCAACGGGATTTAACAGGATTTAATGGGAAATTGCCCAAATTCCACATACATGTAGTCCCGTTGCATTGAACGGGAATTGAATGGGACTTGAATGGGACTTGAATGGGATCCCATTAGGTCCCGTTTAACGGGACTCAACTGGAATTTCCTCCTGGGTGGGTGGTTGCATTTTTCACCCTGTCCCTGGGTTGAGGTGGCCCACGGCGATTTTTCAGTGTATAGGTGGGTTTTCTAAAAATACCTCAACCTATGTCATGAACATGTACAAAATTTTAGAGGCCAACTCCAACTCATTACTGAGATATGACCTCCAGAAAATGCCTACCCTACCCACTTTTTCCCAATCGTAGCCATGCCATTGAAGTTTTTTACATTTTTGGAGGCCTGTAGCTCAAAAATGCTTGGGAATTTTTACCTGAAAATTGATATACACATAGATTGGCATCCAATCTGCATGATTCTGTTATCAAAAGTACGGTACCACGTTTCCTTTTCGAGATGTCGCTCCCCGAAAACTCTAATTTTTGATTATCGTGGTAACTTTATTTCATTTTTGGCTCCCCATGGTGCCCACATGGATGGTCGGATTGACTTCATATTTTATATGCACACACACTAGGCACATGGGTTTGCTTCATATCAAGGACAAAGCAATTCCACCCTTTTTGGGGGCGTGGTCAAGGTTTAAAAGTGGGTCCGCAAAGAAAAATGGCAAAATGAGCCTCCTCTTCTGAGGGGTGGTTCCCCCGAAAGGTCACTACCCAAGCGATTGAAACTTACATATCTTAAAATACTGTATCCAATCTACCTTTGGTATAAAATTTGGTTTGGTATCTTTTTTCCTTCAAGGTTTTTTGAATTTTTGTAAAAGGTCAATATTTTGCTCAATAACGCTAGTTTTAATTGGATTATACATAGTATACAACCTGTTACTATTAAAAGGAGAGCAGTCTAATATGTCATATTTAATACCTGTTCAATTCTACAGGTTGTCAGTTCGAATCCAGGTGATGGCAATGTGAGTGTGCCCTTGGGCAAGACACTTTGCTATGGACTATCTGGTTTCACCGGGAGCAAATGGATACCTACATGTACATGTATGAGAGTGAAAGTGTTCTGTGTTTGATTGTTCGGCTCTCATCATGAGAGTCCAACAGGCAACCAGGGCTGTATGCTCTCCAGTGAGCCCAGAGACCAGGGGTAATAATGTGGGCACCTTGCTTTTTTAGTAGATTTGTGTGCATACTTTAATATGTTATTGGGACACGACAACTGAGTGGTGGGGTGCACTCTGTATGCGGGATGAACTCTGTATGCGGGATGAACTCTGTATGCCTTCAAAAGTGGACACGTGCACCCACAATAGACCGTGTAAGTTGACCTTGAGAACGAGCGGGACTCTGCGAGACTCGTTGACTTCCGGAGACCTTAGATAGAAATTATATCACGCGTGGGGACAGTTTCGTTACCATTTTAACACCGCCTCAAAATTACCGATTCGGGGTCCACTATAAAAATCCTTAAAATCTCATTTATCACCAGTGCGAAATGTTGATTAAGCAAAAAGTTAATAAAATTTTAAATATTTCTGTGTCTGACATAAACTGGTAACCCTACACGTAATAGAAAAACCATACCGCCATGACACCGCGTCGCTGGTAGTCTGCAACTGGTGCAAACATTTTGCCGCAGTGTAGTTGCCGCGAATTCAAAAGTACTCGATTCGGATTTATACGGTCTTTGCGATTTCCGGTGAAAAATCAAAGGAGATGAAAAATCACAGGATATCGTCACAAAGTTAAAACCCCATAATGCCATTCCCGACAGGTCTCCGGAAGTGTGACCTGAAACGAGACTAACAGTCTATAGGGGGTGGGGATATTTTATGTGTCAGCACCAGAGGGCCTTATCTTTTGTAGTCTTTTTAAAAAAAATTCTTTGTGTTTTTTTGTTAGAATGCACATGGCATACAGAGAGACCACCCTCCCCCTACCCCGGTATGACCAGTCTGATGAACAATATGCACACAAAGCTCATGACATAATCAAAGCATAATCAAAAACTCTCTCCTAGGATCTTGATGATCCTTACGAAAAATGCATTATTCCAAGGTAAAACTTGAGGTAATGAAACATCACTTTTTACTACATGTACCCTTCCAGGTACATGTACCACAGAGACCGGGATTCTATAGCCACCAACCTGGGATTTCACCAAAATCTTGGATTCATCAGTCTGTTACAGTACACCACTCAGTTGTCGTGCCCCAATAACATATTATAGTTCGCACACAAATCTACTACATGTATAAGCAAGGTGCCCACATGATTACCCCTGGTCACTGGGCTCATGAGCATACATGTATAGCACTGGTTGCCTGTTAGACTCTCATGATGAGAGCCCAACAATCAAACACAGAACACTTTCACTCTCATACATGTACATGTAGGTACATGTATCCATTTACTCCCGGTGAAGCCAGGTAGTCCATAGCAAAGCGTCTTGCCCAAGGGCACACCCACATTGCCATCACCTGGATTTGAACTGACAACCTGTAGAATTGAACAGGTATTAAATATGACATATTGGACTGCTCTCATAGTAACATGTTGTACACTGTATACATGTATAATGCAATTAAAACTAGCGTTTTTGAGCAATATATTGACCTTTTACAAAAATTCAAAAAACCATGAAGGAAAAAAGATACCAAACCAAATTTTATACCAAAGGTAGATTGGATACAGTATTTTAAGATGTGTAAGTTTCAATCGCTTGGGTAGTGACCTATCGGGGGAACCACCCCTCAGAAGAGGAGGCTCATTTTGCAATTTTTCTTTGCGGACCCACTTTTAAACCTTGACCACGCCCCCAAAAAGGGTGGAATTGCTTTGTCCTTGATGTGAAGCAAACCCATGTGCCTAGTGTGTGTGCATATAAAATATGAAGTCAATCCGACCATCCATGTGGGCACCATGGGGAGCCAAAAATGAAATAAAGTTACCACGATAATCAAAAATTAGAGTTTTCGGGGAGCGACATCTCGAAAAGGAAACGTGGTACCGTACTTTTGATAACAGAATCATGCAGATTGGATGCCAATCTATGTGTATATCAATTTTCAGGTAAAAATTCCCAAGCATTTTTGAGCTACAGGCCTCCAAAAATGTAAAAAACTTCAATGGCATGGCTACGATTGGGAAAAAGTGGGTAGGGTAGGCATTTTCTGGAGGTCATATCTCAGTAATGAGTTGGAGTTGGCCTCTAAAATTTTGTACATGTTCATGACATAGGTTGAAGTATTTTTAGAAAAAGTTTTGTCCAAATCCGAGTCGGACCCCTGACAACCTCTAGGTGATTTCACACGGAATGACCCAGGAAGGGGCGTGGAAGATTGACCAGACACTCAGTACCATCGTCCCCTCATCACCCGGAGGTTAGCAGAGCTGTAAAAATACCGGCGGGGCCCGGGCCCTTAAACTGCAAGGGAAACGGCCGGCCTTGCGGGACAATTTAGACAGGGTACTGTATGTCTGGGGGGATTCTCCATACCGGTAACCCACCTCTTGTGGTATCCTCTGAAAACTGTTTCCTTGTCACCTGCCTTGATTGCGATGTCGTTACATTTATACTGTATGTAGATTAATATTTTTTGTATTTTTATAAATTAACTTGATTTTGTAACGTCTTTTTGGGTGGTGTTGTGGTCTGTGAAGCGCTTTGAGGTATTTTACGTAAAGCGCTGTTATATTATTATTGAAAGGGGACTGACATTGCACCCTATTCTGTTCTTTACTGTAGAACAAACTGATGAGATGGTGTATCTTGGTCTAAAACTTGACAAGTCATAAATAAAATGCCAATGTTTCAATTAGTAATTGTTGGTTTGTTTTATTTTGAACTGTTACAATTTCATTACATTCTAAACAAGTGGTAAGTTTCTTTTGCGTTTCAGTATATTTACGCCTAGAATGAAAACCACGCACTCGACGACGCTCACAAAGAGGAACTGATAATAATTTTTGTGTGCTAAAACAAACACAAACAACAATCTCCCCAAACTGTCGCTGGTTTCACAAGTCTGTTTTGCAACACAAACTACCCTTTTTGGACCAGAAATCTCACTGTCAAACAAATATCTTGCTGTGTTCCAATTTAAATATTAAAAAAAAAACATTTTACAAATAAATATCGTCAGAAAATATTCTTTATTTTCAGTATCTATTAAAAAGGTCGGAATTGAACATTGTTGTGATGTTTTACAGCGCATTTTTGTTTACGATGTGCCACTTCGCATAAGGCAGAAATCCACTGTGAAACTGACCAGTATTAGTGTACCCAGTGCGCGCGCGATGACGTGACAGATTTCCATGTCCCTACTATTGGTGATAGTCTTATATTTCAAGTAAAGTTTAGATCGGAGAAGTGTAAGGTTTTGCAGTCAATGAATGGTTCATTACAATTTTTGGACATTGCAAATCCCATTGCAAATTCTAAAATAGGGGTTTTACCTATCGTTTGACCCTTTGTATTTAACTTTGATTTAATTCAGGAAAGGAAGAATGGAGTTTCTGTGGCTTTTCGGCTGTTTGTTGTCACTTGCGACTGTTGCACATGGAGCAAGCAAAAGGCCAAATATCATCTTCATCTTAACAGATGACCAGGATGTAACTATGGGAGGCATGGTATGAAGAATTACAGTATGACATTTGTGCCTATGTTTTGTTTTCTTGACGTAAAGTCGTCAACATTTTCACGGTTCTACAAAGAGCAGGAAGGGGGAGGGAGGTCGGAGGCATGCACTGTAAAATGTTGACATTTCATGGTACTGTAGGTAGGAACGGTAAAGTTGCTTCACGGACCAAGCTGGCTCATATGGCCGGTACTCATCCCCGGTTTCCATGGCATGGAGTGACTAGTAGCATTGGATGGAATGCCAGTCCATCGCAGGTTTACCCCCATCAGTTAGTTGGGTTTCCAGACCAATATTATAATTTGCCGGTACTCATTTATACACCTGGGCAGAGATACAATGTGGAGTAAGTGTCTTGTCTAAGGACACAACGCGATGGCAGTCACAAGGCTTCGAACCACGGACCTCACCCGAAAGTCCGACGCGCTATCCACTAGACCACCACGTGTCCAGAAAAATGTCGATAAGTAGTATTTTTTGTCAACTATGAAAATGTTGACAACTTTAGAGACGGCCCCTAATAACCACAGAATTCAACATTTTCTGGGGTTGCAACTTAAAACTAATTTTTTGGTATTGATTTTATATTTCCGGTTTTACATTTGGAAGCCATACATGTATATCCGAAACTCCATGATCTTTATGAACAGTTAAAATTTAAAAAAATCTATCCTTCATTTTGGCTTTGGTTCTCACACACACTGGATAATTTGCAAAATTGGAGGATCAAATTCAGTATTCAATTTAAACAACCAACCAGTGTTTACACCAATTACCATGGCGACTATGTCACTAGTCTGTTTAATGACTTTACATTGTTACAAAGTCAAATCAATGGTTAAGTTTTCTTCTTGTATTTTCCCTGCAGACGCCCCTAGCCAACACACTTAGCCTTATTGGCAAGGAAGGGATGACATTTAAAAATATGGTAAGTTAGCTCATTGCTTGTGCAGATGCAGAATATTTGAAGAATCTAAATGCCCTTTTTGCAGGAATTATACCAGGGGCCAATTTCATAAAAAATGTTAGCACCAGATTTTTGATGAAGCAGCGCACTCTACACTTCATTAAAATGTTTAAGCACTAGCAAACAAAACTGCATGCTAACCTACCGATTTTCTGCTACGCGACGCCATCGTTTTTTCCGCTATTTTAGGCAAAATTTGATACAGATACACAAATTTCAGCTGTTGTTCAAATTTTTCAGTCAGCGACAGGCAAGGATTTTTTGTGGTAGTGATAATCATTCAAAGATGGAAACATTACCGATGACTGTACTTGACAATTTTGACGTTGAAACAAGTAAAGCAGACGACAAACGCATTAGAACAAAACATACGACAGTGTTGCGCGCGCATTCTCTTCGCGCGCTTTAGAACAACAAGCTAATTAAGAAATAGGCCCTTGCTATTAAGTGAAAATTTGTGCTATGCTTACCCCATAGAAAATTCAGCCGGGATTCCCGGCGGGATTCCAACTGGGATCCCGCCGGGATCCTGCCGGGAAAAACTTGCGGGAAAATTTGGCGGAATTTACCGGGATCCCGGTTAACCGGGATCCCGGTTAACCGGGATCCCGGTTAACCGGGATCCCGGTAAATCCCACCGGGATTGCACCGGGATCCCGGTAAATCTGACCGGGATATCCCGGTGGGATCCCGGCGGGATTCCGCCGGGATCCCGGCGGGATTCCACCGGGATCCCGGCGGGATTCCACCAGGTTCCGAGTAAATCTGACCGGGATCCCAGCAGGATTCTCCCGCGATATACCAGTACGTGTACATAACAAATTAACATGTACATGTCGTCTGGGTGAAAAGGAGTGAGTTATAATTTTTAAAGCTTTTGATACATATTTGCCAATTTTAGATTAAATTAAACTTGCGTACAAAACATAAATACTAGACTAGCTGACTTCCAAGTAATCCAAGTGTTTTCTCACGACGAGTCTTCAATTTTCTTTTCCCTCCTCGAGGCTCAAAACTCTTGAGGCTGCATGGAGCAATTTCCTTGGCACACCCAATTGTTTACATGTACTGAATTGACCAGAATATTTTTTGCCTTAAAAGTTAAAATGACTCATAAAAGTCACATTTTTAGGAAGTTAGTTTATGTAAATGTTAATTTAGATGTAAATAAATTTAAGAAAATCTGAAAAAATGTTTGAGCCTCTTTCATTCTACAATAAGTTCTACAATAAAGCCAATTTTTTGTCAACTTCTCCATTATATTTCCTTTCTAAGTTCTTATACTAGGCATACTCTTAAATCTTTTTTTTTTTTCACATCAAATCTGCAAAACTGATAATTAGGTAATTTTAAGAGAAATATAAGGCTATATAAACTTAATTCTCACAATTCCAATAGTTTGATATAGATATATAGGCCTATACAATATTTTATACTAATACTAGTGTACATTGTGTGTGCAAAGGAAACAAGCCACTGATTTTGCAAATTTGCTACACAAGAAACAAAGCATTTCCACGATGCAGTTTGAGCTAACAGCCACAAAATTCACTCCATAATTTCAGTTTTGTGCAATTATCACAAGTACTATACCTACACATGTAAATACAGTAAGAACATGCCTGGTGAGGATGATTTTCAGTAGACAGACTTCAGCCATGCTTCAGCAAAATTTGAATGTCACATTTCTAAACCAACATGGAGTACACTAGTCTGGTTCTGGCTGTAAGCATATATTAAATAGGGCACCAGACATCAATAGACTGGTTCTCAGTCTTTTCAAAACTATACAATAGACTGGTTCTCAGTCTTTTCAAAACTATAACCAGGCCAGGATAACAGGTGTATGGATCAGGCTATGAACATCTTCTAGGGAATATTGCAACTTTCCCTTAAAGATAGGTGTAAATTTAATCCCTGTGTTACCTAGTGGAGTGGAACATCCCTCACACAAGATTCCATTGTGTTTATAGGGCCCCTTAAACATAGGCTTAATTCTCCTCTCGTGCACTAGTTACATGTACATAGCCATGTTTCAGGGGCTATATTAAAAATACTGTACACAATGTAATTTTGTTTAAAAGGGATTACATGCACCTAAGTTGAAGGAAAAAGTTTCAATTCAATGCAATTTAAGGGGTAAATACTGTAGAGCATATCTTTTTCGCCACTACAGTTGCTATCCCGGTAAGGAACCGGGATCCCAACCGGGATCCCGGTAAGGAACCGGGATCCCGGTAAGGAACTGGGATCCCGGTTGGCATCCCAGTAAGGAACCGGGATCCCGGTTGGCATCCCGGTATGGAACCGGGATCCCGGTTGGGATCCCGGTAAGGAACCGGGATCCCGTCGGAATTTCTCAATCCCGGCGGGATCCCAGTCTTATTTTCTATAGGGTAATCCAACATTTTTATGAAATTGGCCCCAGGTAGTTTAAAAAACTGACTACTTAAATGTACACATAACATTCATTTAATGCAAAAACATGCATAGATTTTAAAGGGTTTCTGAAACATTGCAGCATGTATGTACATGTAGCTCAAATTTCTGTTTGGTAGTTTTCTGTTTACCTTGAACATTCTTCTACTGGCATACGTATTGCGCTATTGAACGCACCCTAGGTATCACACACATACTTGTTTCCCTTTGTTCCTGTACTCTACATCTCTCCCCTAGAGAAAGCAAATGAGCGTATACGATCGAGGACCAGCTCAAACTTGTAAAAAGAGACGACACTCGAGGATATAAAAGGATCTGTTGTTATCTCTTTGTCTGTCTATCCTCGGTCGTAATAGACTATGTAAGTCTCGCGGCAAAGGTCAAATCTGAGCTTCCGGGCACAACACGACTAAAACGCCTATTCCTATAACACGTGCGAGATTTTGTTTTCTGTATATAAATTTTTCTGTCAAATCTTAATACAACCGAGCCGAAAGTGATTCGGGTAACTAAAATGTTTTTTTTACAATATATAATACATGCATAATTATCTCTAAAAACGATAAAAATTTATTAAAATTTCGTGACCTGAATAAATTTCTGTGCTAGCATATTCTTCATCCAATTTGGAATGGATGACCCAAGTGTGGATTCATGTGAAAATTAATGCTTCGAACTTGGGCACTCTAAAAAAAAAAAAAAAGTCTGCAAGCTCTACTTTTGGTAGATGGCGTTTCGCCTATCGCTAGCGAGGTCTGTATGTACACTGTAGGCCTACGTACGTCGGCTGCTGTGCGTGTTGCATATCTTTTGCTGCATGTAGTTTACGATCTTCAAAGATTGACTTGTCGGCTCAGAAAAGATCGTGAATTTTTACATTTCGATTGCTTATTTTTGATTATATACCCCACTTCATCAATTGGAATGCAAGATTTTATTTAGAGATATGCGTTTTGGGCCGTCTGAGTTTACAAAAACCTGCGTAAACAAAATAATCCAAGAATTTCGCTCGCGATGTGCATTGAAGAGATGGGGTCTTGTGCCCGGAAATAACAGTGGTCTCGCGCGGTCTCGTACGTTCGCGAGGTCAACTTACATAGTCTACATGTATATAATACAAGAGCACAGTTGCTTTAAACACTCTGATTTTCAAGCTTGTTTTTATTGTGTATCTCCATACCTTTCTATGGCTTTTCAGCCAGAGATTTTCAAAAATGTCCTTTTTCCACCTAGGTACCATTTTGTTTTTACAAAATGTTTAATTCCACAGACTTGTATACTGCATAAGTGGATTTTGTGTTGAGGCTAGCCCCGCTTTTCATTAACATTATTATGACAGCCATCCAAGTTATGTACATGTAGTTTCAATCTTGTAGCATTTTTGTTTCAGTTCACAACAAGCCCTCTCTGCTGCCCGAGCAGGTCTAGTATTTTAACAGGAAATTACGTGCACAATCACAATGCGTTAAACAACTCAATATCAGGGGGTTGTAGCAGCAAGGCTTACCATTTTGTTTTTACAAAATGTTTAATTCCACAGACTTGTATACTGCATAAGTGGATTTTGTGTTGAGGCTAGCCCCGCTTTTCATTAACATTATTATGACAGCCATCCAAGTTATGTACATGTAGTTTCAATCTTGTTGCATTTTTGTTTCAGTTCACAACAAGCCCTCTCTGCTGCCCGAGCAGGTCTAGTATTTTAACAGGAAATTACGTGCACAATCACAATGCGTTAAACAACTCAATATCAGGGGGTTGTAGCAGCAAGGCTTGGCAGGATGGGCCAGAGAAAGCGACAATAGCCACCTACCTAAAGAGCATGGGTTACAAGACATTCTTTGCTGGTAAATATCTGAACCAGGTGGGTGAAGATCAACGCATTCAGAATAAACCATTTTTAGTACGTGCCTTTACCATGTTTACGGCTCCCCACAATTCCCTGTGGGCAGTTGGCGTGCAGTGCATGATAGAACAGAATTCTAGTAGGAGTGCTAAGTTGGATTGTGTACACTTGAATGGGATTTTGCAAGAGAGTGGAGCTCTCAACATCTTCAAACCCGTAAAACGTGGCAAATTTGAGTTTTTGACAGAAATGTTACCCGATAATATAGAGCTCAGATACATGCAGATTCAACCTACTGTATATCTGTTTTGAGATTATATCGGTGTCTAGGGGTGAAATACCAACTTGATTTGTCACGAGGTTGGTGTGCGTACGGTAGGTGGCACTATGAACATGGATGCAGCAATGAGTGCATGGGAGTCTTCTTGGTTCAACTGGCAATGTTGAGGAATGTTGAGGGAAGTTTGAGTGAAATGATGCACTGAAAAATCTCTGAATTTATGAAAAAACTTTCCGTCCAACATGTCCAAGTTAATTCCGTGGTTTTCGGGGCGTTGTTTCACCCCAAATTCCTTTCACAGAATTAGCTTGGACAGAGAGTGTTTTTATAATTCAGTGATTTTCAGTGCATTGTTTCACTCAAAGTTCCTTCCACAGTGCTTTTTCTCTAAGCGATGCACGTGTTAATTGCACGCAAAAAGGCCAGTGTGTACGAGCGTGTAGTACACTATACAAACCTGCGTACAAAAGAGGTCCGCACAAACCAGGTAGCACAGTAACTGTGTGGACTTGCACAGGTCCGCAGACGAGTTGTCTTAGCATTTTAAAAAGGATAAGGGGAGGGGGAGGGGGGTTTTTAAAAAAGTATAAGTACACGAGTACAAAAAGAAGTCCGCATAGTGTATATGGTAACGGTATGTGTGAATTTGTGTGTGCGAAGAGTGCATTGCACACGTCATGCATGCGTGCTGTTCGCTTTAAGACACAATGCACACTCCATGCACTGGAAAATACTACGTCTCAGCTATGGTGGATGTGTACAGGGAAAGAGTCCTTGGAATGGTCTATAGCAATGCACAGAAAATACAAAATTACTCTAAACAATGAAGACCAGTCTGTGGAATGTATGGAAATGTTTGTGATCTTTGTGAAATGTTAGTGACCATTTCAGCAACAGTCCATTGAGGTGGTTTTAAAAGGAATTTTTTTCCATTTTGTTGTACAGTATGGAAAGGTAGCTGCAGGAGGTGTCAGCCATATTCCCCCTGGATGGGATGAATGGAATGGCTTGGTAAGTGCTTAATGATGTCTTTGCATCTGCAAAGTACTCACATTCCCTAATTTTTTTTATAAAAATATATGTGTTATCAATTGCTAATTAATAATTTCATGAAGTACGTGTACAAACTGAATGTTCTGTTTCATGAGGCGAACCATACTTAACCACGAGCGTGATATAAAACATTCACTACCTGTATGTTTTATACAATGTCTCATCAATACTTATCTGATTGGGAACTTATAAATTCCGTCATTCCTTCCTCTTTGATAATAATGCCCTTATCAATTGTCACCCACTACCCCACCTACGGTAAGAGGTGGGAATTGTCACTTTTTGCGTAACAAAATTCCACCCCTGGGGCAAACGTTTGGTGAAAAAAATCCCCACTCTCGGGTGCAAAACATGCGCGTCTTGTATACAGATGCACATAAATATTTATTTCAGTGGGACAAAATCCCTGGGGCATGTAAAACGTGACCAAACCCCCACCTAGGGGGTGGGGCAGCGTGGGGGGTGAGGGGTGGGGGAAACAATTGATAGACCTGTGTGCATCACTAACAGTGTTGCATCACTCACCATTTTGCAGGTTTGTAATGGCTCAAATCAATGACTCAAGTCGAATCTGATTCGAGTTAAAATTTGTGGAGACTTGTCTTCAGTTTTTGACACGGTTTACTCTGCTTGATTTGTGTCTTGTGTTAAAAGACGACTAAAACTTTCAGTGGTACAATGTATATAATTCAATGGTATATTCAGTGGTTTTTTTGATCGCCCTCTAATTTCCCAAGTCACGAAAGTTGGAGGATCTCAGACAAAATTGTGAATTTTGGAATACATTATAAAAAAACTAGAGCTTCGCGTTTGTGTTTTTTACAAACGCAAGGTGATCGGGTGACATAAACATTGAAATGATGATGACGACACAGTTTTGAGATTGTTTGAAAACTTGAGTTGTTTGTTGTTGAAAAAAGTATTGGAATTCTCAAGACATAATGACTCTGACTATTCAACGCTAAAATTGTACTACTAGGTTTTCAGGCCAAAATTTATTCCTTGCCCCAAACACCCAAACTATATATTAAATGAAAGTTCTTGATGACAGAAATACAATGCTCTTTAAATGAAAAAAATCGGACAAGTACTTTTTGAGATATCCTGTTATATGTATTAAAATATTTATCAAGCGATGAAGCCCGACCATACATTCACTGCGTATACCCCACAATGGCCCCAAAACGACATAATTTGAATAATTTTAGTAACATAAATCAGTATAACCTCTGCTATAATTGAAGTATTCTCATAAAACTTTCTGCATAAGGGTAATGTGGTATGGTCTTTCAGAAAAAGTATAAATTATTTTAATAAAATTAATGGTTGCCATGGAAACAAGCATTTTATTTTAATCAAATTAATGGTTGCCATGGAAACAAGCACATTTTCTCCAAAGAAAACAATATAATTTGACGTCTCCACAAACTTCAGATGAAATAACAGTTACTGGCAATGATATAGCTGAACAAGTGATAAATAAAGGCCAGTAACATTATTTGAGGTATTGTATTACTCATCTTCAAGGTCAAAAGTCAATTTAAAGAAGTGGAGGATGCGGATGCTCGTGTGATACTCCGAGGTGGAGGGTTTTCCTGGTTTTCTTCTGGCTCGGCCATAGTCTTTAATCTTGATACTGGAAGTAGAGACAACAGGATAGTTTATTAAGTAGAGACAACAGGATATTTTATTATACCATGCCCTCACTTAAGATTTAGTTAACTTTCTCCTTTTTTTTCCTTTTCTTTTTTTAATGACCTGACTGAAACAATTAGGGCGGCTATGAGTATGACTTTTAAAAACTTGTAAGTTGTAGGCCTATTCTCTTTAATACTTAAAGTTTGGTTTGTATTTATTGTTTTAATTGTATTTACAGCTGATATAGTGAACAAAATAAAACATATCAATTCGACAACCAAAACAAAAAATTCAATTTGAATTTTGATTACTTAGATCTGCCCCTCCAGGAATGCGGAAAAACATACCTCTAGTAATAATGGTATCGCCCAAAAAAAGGCATTGTGCATCCTATGTACGAACTACGATTGTACCATTTTTTTTTTAATATGGGGAGGGTTATACCTTCCTTTCAAAATTTAACGGACACGAGGCCTAAAAAATTCGGCTAATTGTAATTCTGACGTCCCTAGAAATATATCCGGCATATATGTGAGATGTGTATTTTGTTATAAAATTACCAAAACAGCATGATTTTAAGACTTAGTGGTTGACACAACCAGATTCCAACGACCGGGGTCACGCCATGCATCACGCCGTCCTTTTACGGGCGAGTGCCCCATTCAATAGGCCAACACACACACGTACAGCGTGGCGTTCGTGTCTATCAAAAGAGCTTTTGAAAGGGTATAGAAAATACGCTCTCCGTAAAAAAATAAACACATTTAACATTCCAAACTCGCACAAATAATTGTTAAGACATGTAAAATTCATTCAGTGAAACCTCCTACCTTTCAAAATGAAGATTTCACCTCAAGAAATTGAGTTTACTTTTCCCTTTTTCGTAACTTCGGTTGTAGACCACCTACCGATAACAAGGACGCAATGACGTGTACAGTACCCCTTCAGCTATTCAGGGAAACCCTTTTCATGTACGTCACAAGTATTCGGATCCGCGGAAAGCACCCGAAGTGCATGCGCGCCCAGCCGAGCGGCAATTTTTATGGGCCGAATACTCGCGATCGCAACGCTTTGGGAAAAGCTGGTCGGGGCGAGAGTAGTTCATTCATAAAAGCCTGGGCTAAAAGCTGGTCGGGGCGAGAGTAGTTCATTCATAAAAGCCTGGGCTGTCGGTCATACCTCCGACGGCTGTTTTATGTACGTTAGTGAATGACTGAAACTGTAAGCTTTCTAATGAACTGTTGCTCGTTAGATTTGGACAGGTAAAAGTGGATGAATTTTTGAGATGAAAAATAGTAAGATTTTGGTGCGGGCTGTGCGTTGTGTGTGCAGAGGGCTTCAGTCTCGTACAATCGAACTGAAAAACTGATGACGTCATAATTGTCAATCTCATCATAACGTTACTATTGTGTGCACAGATTGTTAAAGTATCTACTGAAGAACAAGTTTTGACATGTAGGCCTAGGCCTATATGTGGTGAAAGAATCTTTACAATATCTATTACAGTTCTAAAGATTTTGTCATTTGAGATCATATTACTGTAGTATATCGCCGTGTGGGGAGTTGGGGTTCAATTGCATCTAGAATAAACTGACGCTCCAGTCAACTTGAGTTGCGGTCCACCATGTCCATTTTATTTCCAACACAGCAACGATTTCCAGCATGTCACATTCACAGTTTTCGGGGAGAAGACATATTTACTCTGGTCCGCCGACTAAGGCTAGCCGTACATAATTACACCCAAGATACAACAGTCACCAAAAGTAAATGCCCTTGTGCTATCTAGTGTTTATTCAACTTTCATGGCGATGATGCCACGGCAACGAGCAGTTTTACATCTTCAAAAGTCAAATTTTCTGGGTTGTAAATCAAGCCCTGCTTATTATGTCTCGTCTGTCTGACTTATTCACTACTAAAAGATACATTATGACCTCTGACCCGAGACAGGCGCCTAGATACAAGTTCTATTATTAGAAGTCGAGCACTATATATGGGCGCAAATCGTCAGATTAGTGGAGGCTTGGCATAGCGCCCTCAAACGACTGAGTTAGCTTAATTATCAAGGGACCCAACAAATAATTTCTCCACATTACGTAACCACCGTGCACGTGATGACGTCATCAGTGGTATATATGTAGTCATAAAGTCAACATGTGAGGGAACATTTCGTTCCGTAGAAAAATGGTCAAATTCCCTACCACTTTGGCTCTATTTGCATTCAAAGTGCCAAAAAAGTGTACATTTTCGAACCTCTTCCGGTTTGGACCGGAGGTTTGGGTCACACAGGGGTCATGCCATTGTATGATTTGTTCAGTTCATTGCGACCTATCATGCTGTGAAAGAATTGTTCAAGTATCTATTACGATTCTTGAGATATGAATTTTTGAAATAATAACCATTTAATTTTTGTAATTTGACACCTGTGACGATATCATGACGTCACAATGTTGTGCACAAATTGTTCAACAATTTGATAAACATCAAGTTCTTAAATGTGGCGAAAGAATCACGCAAATATCTGCTGTAGTTCTCAAGATACAGCATTTTTAAACAATTCAGCTCCAAATTTGCATATTTTGACACCGTACATTACGTAACTACCGTCCATGTGATGACGTCACCAATGGTATAGTCAAAAAGTCCACATGTGTGGAAACATTTCGTTCCGTAGAAATATGGTCAAATTCACTACCACTTTGAATCTATTTGCATTCAAAACGCTTAAAAAAATGCACATTTTCGAACAACTTCCGGTTTGGACTGGAAGTAGGCATCACACAGGGGTCATGACATTGTATGATTTGTTCAGTTCATTTAGACTGATCATGTTGTGAAAGAATTGTTCAAGTATCTATTACGGTTCTTGAGATATGAATTTTGGAAATAATAACCTTTGAATTTTTGTAATTTGACACCTGATGACGTCATGATTACGTCACACTTGATGCCATCAGGATACTATGCATTCTGGTGAAAGTCTGCCGTAGGGCCTATGTCTGTATCTAATTTACTAACGATTCAGCTTAGTTTGATAGGCATTGTTGCTGGTAAGTGTAAAAACTGAGATTCTCAGTTTCGTTGAACTTTGACCTCCAATTGACCCCAGAAGGAAGGGTCAGATGACAATGCCCACACAAAGAAAATTGTAGAACAGAATGTCATCTATAAACCTGCCAAATACGAAGATCATGGGTCACGTGGTTTTCAAGACGGAAGCATTTTAAAATATGCATATTTTGGTTTTTTGGGGGGTGTAATTTGATACTTGATGACGTCACGATGACGTCACGCTTGATGCCATCATAATATTATACACGCTGGTGAAAGTCTGCCATAGGACCTATGCCTGTACTTAGTTACTTAAAGATTCAGCTTGGTTTGATGGGCATTGTTGCTCAATAAGTGCAAAAATTGAGATTTTTGTTTTCGTTGAACTTTGACCTCAAATTGACCCCAGAAGGAAGGGTCAGATGAAAATGCCCACACGAATAAAATTGTAGGCCATGATCTGATATATAAGCCTGTCAAATACGAAGATCATGGGTCACGTGGTTTTCTAGACGGAAGCATTTTAAAACATGCATATTTTAGTCATTTTTGGGTTGTAATTTGACACCCGATGACGTCACAATGACGTCACACTTGTATGCACACCTTCACATTGGGGTTGATGTTCCTACAAAGTTTCAAGTTGATAGCTTGAACCGTTTTGAAGAAAAGCTCTGGAAACGTTTGAGTGGAAAAAGAAGAAAAAAAAAGAAAAAAAAAGACAAAGAAATCGTACAATAGTAATAGGTGATCGGAATGAGTTCCGATCACCTAAAAAATGGAAACCTTTGAAAGCTGTCAATCACAACCAAGGAAGCCAATGCAAGTGTGCTTAACTCAAGCATTTCTTTTTAAACTGACAGTTTTGGGACATTTACCAATAAAACTGCACTGGTATTGCATATAATATTGACCAGTTTAATTATGCGCCCTTGCAGCTTGACTTGGAAAGTATTTTTTTGAAATATTTTGTTGAAGATAGCAAATTTATTTGATTCATAATTTCTCTTAAATCTCTATTTCATGCAGGTTGGCAATTCTGTGTACTACAACTACACATTGTCGGTAAATGGCAAGTCCGAGGTTCACAAAGATGATTATGCGAAGGATTACTTAACATACCTCATTGTAAGTTAACCAGTTTATTGCACGTTATAAATGTGCCTTTATCAATTGTGACATATTTTGGCGAAATGAAACAGATGTCGCACAGTTAATATTTTATATTTACCCATAATCCT
Source organism: Henricia sp. BOLD:AAB3569 (assembly GCA_037783545.1). Lineage (NCBI taxonomy): Eukaryota > Metazoa > Echinodermata > Asteroidea > Spinulosida > Echinasteridae > Henricia > Henricia sp. BOLD:AAB3569. The sequence continues at coordinate 183,906 of JBBELK010001174.1, read as the reverse complement.
TTGTGTCCAGTACAGTGTCTCATACATGTAGACCCCAACATTTCCTTACAAACCATTGGCACTTTAATTGTTAAATATATTTTGATCTTCAGGATGTTAAGCATTTTCCCTCTGACCTTTACAGAACAGACGCTCACATGATTTCTTGGCCAAGCAAAGTCCTTCATCTCTACCGTTCTTCGTTATGGTATCCACTCCTGCCTGCCATTCGCCCTTTGACTCAGCCCCGCAGTATATGAAGAAATACACCAAGAATACAGCACCCAGGGGACCGAGTTTCAACAAGGCTGGAAAGGTGTGTTAGGGCAAATAAAATTCAGATTTACATTTCAGAGACTTTGAGGGCTTGTAATGCTTCACGTATTCAAGTTGTTTGATTTTGAACACATGTTCCGATTTGAAAAGTACCGCGAAACCAGACTATCGATCAGAAGTACATAGAGGGCGCTGCATCTATACAGCGGTGGTTAGATCACATACATACTGACATATCCAATGCATTGCACGCATACTGTTGATGTACATACTGTCCATTGTATGTACTGTGCTGGCGAGTCCATGTGCACACATACATGCAGTAAATTAATAGCCGTAGATTTTTTTCCGGCCCTGAAGGTAATAGGGGCCGCTGGCATCCCTGATTAAATTGTTCTAAATTTCTAAATTCAAAGGATAGTGGGTCTCAAAATATGCTTCGAGAAATTTTCTAGATATTCTGAAATATTTTCATATTATTTCGTTGAATATTATTTTCATGTTTGTGCAAATCAGGACAAACATTGGCTCATCAGACGAGCAACAAATCCGATGACGAAAGACTCAATCTCTGTTCTGGATGACACTTTTAGGAAAAGGTAGAGGTATTCATTTGAGAAGTAGCTATTTCAGCCTTATTTACACTGTCCATAAATACTGACTTGAATCATTTGTACGTATTACACAGTTAAAACAAAAAACGAAATGCAAATTATTCTCTGACCTGTCCGAAAGATGCAACAAATAATATATAGTTTTTTGTTTTGTTATTGTTTTGTTTATATTAAATTCATTGATAATTCCAGACAAGTGTTGCCCTCTCCCTTTAAGGGATAAGAGGATTTAAGTAAAGTCCATGACTACATTCAGATTAGGGAAATCACTTCGTTCAATAAAGATTCAACGATAATTCGACGACGAGATTTCCAAAAGTGAACGTACATGTCTAACATTTGAAAAAGATTACAATCTCTTTGTTCGACTAAGTTTAAAAATAGCTTCATTCGATGAAGAAATTGCTTAATTGGACAAAGCAAATCTGTAATGTGTATGCTCCCTTTGTTCGACGAAGCCATTTGGCAACACATACGCATTGAGCATCAAGTGTCTGGCAAGTGTTTTTTGACAAGCCACTCGAGATCACTCAAAGCGTCAGATGATCGCTTAGTACTTGACGCTCAACACGCACATGCGACAAGACCATTCAATTGTGGCATCCTGCAACTTCATTTGATCTTCGTTATTCATTGCCTTACATGTATGTGAACAGTACAGCTCTTTGTTTAATCTATGTTAATTTAGATGTGTCATGCACACTTCTAACTAATGACAATTAACTGATCTTTATGGAATGAAGTAATTTCTCTCGTGTGAACGGGGTCCTTGTTGCGCTTATTTCTTTGGGTGTGTATTTTTCCCTCATTAGGGGGGTTTAGATGCACGTAAAATGCAAACGTGAACGCGAAATGGCTTGAGCACTGGTCATATCTTTTGAAGGTCTCAGAACCCAGGTTCGAATTTTGGTCACGGCAAAAGAGTTATCTTGCCACGAAAGTCACATTTGTGGATTTTTGTTTTCGTCTGTTCTAATATTTCTTCAAAAGTAACGACCAAGTGCTCGAAGCATTTCAAGTTCACGTTCGCGTTTTACGTTCATCTAAACCTCCCTATTTAATTGTCTCATTACTGTTAAAGACAACAATAATTCCTGTATTGACAAATTTAAAATTGAAACTGGCAGCCTCTTTTTAGATGTTGAGCAATTGTATTACGTCACGCATCTTTTCATTTGCAAATGTTATCACAAACAAAGGCACAGAGACCCTCGTTTTCGATGACAATTTGAAATGCAAATGTGTCACAAAAGCCGCTGAATATGGGCAAAAATATAACCACATTGATCTTTTGTGCAAATTTCCTCTGTAGATGGAGGACGCTTCTCTCCGTCGATGACATGGTCAAGAACATCGTTGCCACCTTGGAAAGTACAAAAGTTTTAGACTCCACCTACATTATCTTCTCATCTGACAATGGATACCATTTAGGTGAGGTGTTGTTGAGTTATCCTGAAATGTTAAGCAAGTGCTATAGCCACACTTTGATATACAAGCCAAGAGATTTGAGCTTCTGAAAAGATGGTACAAGGTGGTTGGCGGTGAGCAGCCGCTCATGAGTTTCTGGTGGTGAGCTAGTGTACCGGAATACTTCCTAGAGAGTATACAGCCCAAACTGCCTATCTGGCAGTAGGCACTGAATGGCTAATCAAACACATTAACATTCACTACCCTCTCGGGCACTCATTTACTCCTGGGTGGAGAGAAGCAATGTGTGGGAAAGAGCCTGCTCATATGGCACACGCACATGTATCATGGGCAGACTACATGTACACTGGGATTTGAACCCACAATCTTTAAAACTAACTAAAGTCTTGAATACAATTCAATAGACCACCCTGCCGCCTCGGCACTCCAGATGTTGTGCAGAAAGTTGAGCATTTTTTATTAGAAATGTCACAGCTAAATTTGCACATCCCGTTCATTTTCAATGATTTGAAATTATAAATAAAGAAATGCAATGAAATTTTTTTTATTTGAAATGTCACAGCTAAATTTGCACATCCCGTTCATTTTCAATGATTTGAAATTATAAATAAAGAAATGCAATGAACTTGTGGATAACAAGGCACTGATCGACTATTCACTTTGGAATCGCTTTTAAGACTGTTTCGCTTCAGTGATTTTGTCCTTGTCCAAGTGGACATGTTTGAACAAAGTAACCCCCACAGCAATGGAATGTGACATTTCCTGTTTCTGTGAGAATCCTGTACATGTAGTTAAAGGTTCCCAAAAAACCTGATTAAACTTGCATGGGATGAGCTGACCTCTGGAGCCGCGCATCTTAAAAACACCTCTAGAATTGCAGGTTTTAGGGAGCACTTCAAGCACAGTGGCGCACCCTGCCTCGGCGGCTCCTCCGTTGATGCAGTCAGCATTTGTACACGCTACGGATCGATAAAAATAAGCTATATTTATCTTTCAGTCAGAAAGTATTTGCATATATATTTTAATTTCATTTGTGTGAAATTCAGGTCAGTTTTCACTTCCAATGGACAAACGTCAGCTGTACGAGTTTGATATTAGGGTGCCACTGCTGATCAGAGGCCCCAAAATAAAGGCAGGCTCCACCACGGACTATCCCGCATTAAATATTGACATCCTGCCGACGATAGTACAGTTAGCCGGTGACCCTGTACCACAAGATGTCGATGGTGTGTCACTGGTTCCCTACCTGGTAAGCTGTTTAACCCTCCGACTTCTACCGCACGTAAAATTGCACGGGTACTCAAAGGGGAAACTCCGCAAGTGCTGTACCCTGGGGCATTTCTCTGTCAGGCCATTGGTTGCAAACAACTGTTCCCAGACAGCAAGCATACATGTACGTCGCCCCGACATTGGATCAACGTCGCTAATTGACGAAGAAACGTTGGACCAACGTTAGTAATTTTGCACTTCTGAATTACGTTGGCCCAACGTTGTTTGTAAGTTGGCGTTAACATTGGACAAACATCATATCGCTCAATGTCTGACCTTATTTCTTATGTTCGAGTACAATAATGAATGTGGCTTGGCTTGAGGCCCAGATTTCCCAGGGTCGGCCTGACTAGTGAATGAGCTCAGCATAAAAGCTGACTATACAAGTTCCAAGGGGTTGTTCAGTTGAGGATTACATTAAGTATCAGTGAAATTAGTCGGAGGTGTTTTAGTAATTAAAACAATTATAAAAATGTTCCTTCTGAAAGCACATCTTTTAGTGCAGATAGAGCAAAGCAAGTGCATCCAACTGAAGCTTGGACGTGACACGTGACATCTATTGCTTAACTTTACAAACATTTGGTTTTGTTTTTCATATCCAGAGGACGAGCCATGGTAGAGCCATTGATTTACCATTTTAAAACAAAACTAAATAATTTGAAGTGCAGTCTGCACACTCACACTCATTTGTATTTCTGGGAATGCCCTAAATTGGAAAATCAATAACTCTACATGTATCCTTAGGCAAACCAACCAAAATAGACAATGTGGAGTCCTTTTTTGAGGTTTTAGTGTGAACGCTTTAATAGTGATTAAGATTACAATTTAATAGGCAAACTTCAAAATCTTTACCTTTTGCCGTCTGTTTTCTGTACTAACAGTACTAGCCTTTTTGAAGTATGGCGGACACAACAGACCTTTATCACGGTGCGGCCATCTTCCCTTTTCCCCTATTAAAATGAACGTAACCAAAGCGAGGCTTGCCGAAATAAAATAGTTTGGCCCTGTGTTAAAAAAAAGTTGCACGCGGTTGCGATCAATAAAACGCTCAGCGCGGACATTGATTCTCTCAAAACAACAACGGAAGACTGCACGCGCTATCGCGCAGACACGCACACGCACTGATCATGCCCGACACGTACACGTACTATGCAGTGGGGAACAAGACAAAGATGGACGCACCGTGATAAAGGTCTATAGGAGGGCGCACTTTGAAGTGGGTATAAAATTGAATAAAATGCAATATAACTGCGTTTTTCACTTTACCCTTATTTATTTTATTTAAAATTCTGTCTCTGTATTATAATTGCAACATGTAAATCATGTTTTTTGAAAAAAATACAATTGTTAAAAAAATTCATACCCAAATAAAATTGCGCCCTCCTTTTGTTCTGCCATACTTCTAAAAGGCTAATTGCTATTAGTGCAGACAACAAAACAACACTTGAGATATTTGTGTAAATACAACAAATACATGCCGATTGTGTGTGATTGAAACTAACATGGTTTTAATCTGTTTTTCCCAGATACCGAATACAACAAATGAAATACAAGTGAAGCGAGATGTCCTGATATCACACAGTGGAGAGTATCGACCGAAGGGAGTCAAGGGCTGCCCTCACACGGATTTCCTAGCTGTAAGTTTGGCAGTTTGCCTTTTTTTATGATTGTGTGTTGTGACCCTCAAGGACAAAACCAGTCACATGGGTCAATTTTGGAAAAATCAAGGTTTTTAAAAAATAGCTCTCCTGAAAGGGAATTCTGAACTAAATTTTGATACCATACACGATGGGGATCACTGTTTGTCTTGTGATGGCGACCAATTGGTGTGATGCATTTTTTTATGTTTCCGAAAATGTTTGTTGTGAAATTTACATGTGCTGTATTCTCATTAAAAGCAAGTTTTGAAGCATTCATGGTAGGATTTATTTAAAAAGAAAACAACACTGGACTGAGATTGAAATATGTGACCCGCTCTGCATTAAGTTGTGCTTAACAAATCGAAGATTCGATTATACATCGAATATTCAAACAGTATTTTACCGAATCGAATATCCAGTATGTGCTTTTCACTCCAAACCAAACATGTCAATCAGTTTAAGAAAAGTTGAAAATCTCTTTTCCATCGCCGAAACAGTCGCTTCGAGGACATTTGCATCCAACTTTGAGTCCAGTGTACAGAATACAACACATTAAACACAGGGTCTATGGTTAGAGCCGACGATAATTTTTGCAAAAACTCTTTGGACTAGAGACCATTATGCCAGTTACAACATAGTATGTAGTTTGAACCAAGATTAATTTTTGCAAAAACTGAATGGGCGAGAAAATTTCACGCATCAAATATCAAATATTCGATCGAAAATAAAACAAAATTTTTGAATAGTAAATTATTTGTAAATGCTCAGGCCTACTCTGCATTAAAGCCCCTTAACACTTTGAACACTAAATGTCACATTTGTGACTTCCCCGTGAACAAGGAATAACACGATGAGTCACTATTGTGACTAGGTCGAGTTTTCAAGACCGTAAGAAGAAATCTGCAGTAAATCCATGCTCATTATAGTACAAAAACACAATGGAAATTCCAGCTGAAACACAGACATTCCAGGCAGTACTGGGCACCGCCAGCAATTTCCATTGTGTTTTTGTATTTTAACTAGCATGGATCTGCTGCATATTTCTTCTTATGGTTGCGAAAACTCGACCTACATTGGTAGCCTGCATGACTTAAGGGCCTTTTTTGCAGATCGGGTCACTTACAGACATTTTTCTAGCTTTTTACGATCAAATGTGAATTCCCTGTAATTTTTGAGACATAAATTGCATTAGTGGCTGTATCTAAAAATACGGCTTTGTGACTTCCGACTAGTTTTGTGCTGGAGGGTTACATTTTGGTCTTTATAATATGCACAACACCACAACCCCTTCACCGTCTTTATGTTTTTTTGCACTCGAGTGATTTGGTTGCGTGTTTATTTAGCATTTGTTTTGCTTTGGAACTCAAATGTTAAAAGGCTCCAGCAATTGCACGCAGTTTCCTAATTTCGCATGAAGGGGAGTGGCTTCCCCATGGTGACTATGGATGTAAAAATGCTGACTTCTGTGCTGTGAGTAAGAAAGATTTTTAACAGCATATCCTCTTCAAAGATTTACATAATTGCAGCACACACAGTCATATTCTGCTACGTGTCCAAAAAATAAAATGCCCTACTTTGATCTTAAATAACTGTCATTTTGCAATGGATTTAAAGCAAAAATTCAGAACATGTATAAACAAGGCCCCGACAATTTTTGTTGAGTGAGTTCCATCAGTTTTGTCCGAGAGGGTGAGATTTAAAAGCATACGAAAAAAACAAGCCCTAAAGTTCAGAATTTGCCACTTTCGACTTAGCATCCTCCATTGTCGAGGACATTTTCTATGTCTGAGGTCGCTTTGCACCTCTTGATGAGTTGCACCAAACAATAGAGATGGTTTGCCATATTACATTGGGGGTGATCCTGCATTTCTTCAGAAGCTTTCGGTTGCAACACGCACATTCCACTATCGTTTCTAGCAATGTATTGACATTGAAGGAGGCCAAGTCGAAAGTGGAAAATTCTGAAATTTTGGCTTTTAAATCTTACCCTCTTGAAACTCGCTTAATAAAAGTTGTCAAACCTTGTTTACATGATGTTAAAGTTTGGTTTAAATCCGTTGGAAAATGACAGTTATTTAAGATCAAAAGTAAGACGTGGGTTTTTTGGGGGCACATGTAGTCCATGTCATTGCAGTTTTAAAGATACAGACTCGTCAGCAATGCGCGCGCGCCAAATTTGTACTACGAAATACGCAGCTCCATGCCTTTGCTATGGAGCTGCGTATTTCGTGGCACGAATTTGGCGCAGGCGCATTGCTGACGAGCCTGTGCCTTTAACATATTCTCACTTACATTAAACAAAATATTGCATTTGTACTTCTCAGTTGCACACTCATACAACATGGAGAGAAGCGAAGGGTTGGGGTCTTGGGAAAACCTTATGAGCCTATACACCAATCCGGTAACTAAGGTCTCCTTCCCTGTACATCCGCCATAGCTGGGTGCTTCCACTGACTGAACTGTTTGTTTACTTCGAACAAGTTGCGCATCTTTGTAGGGTTGTGTACGCGATTGCGTGCACGCGGAGGGGGCGCGTTCATGCATGTAATGGATGAGCGCTTTTTCGTTCTAACAGCAACACAAAATGCACAGCCCATGCACTGGACGCTCCCCAGCTACATGTATGGCGGACATATGGGGAAGCTAGGAGACCTTGGTTACCGGATTGGTTTATACACCAATCCGGTAACTGAGGTCTCATTCCGGTACATCCACCATAGCTTGGGGTGCTTCCACTGAATGAACTGTATGTTTTTGCTGTTGCTGAAGCTGCATTTGTTTACTTCGAACAAGTTGTGCGTCTTTATAGGGTTGTGTGTACGCAAAGGCGGGCGTGTCGCGTGTACGCAAAGGCGGGCGCGTTGCGTGCACGCAAAGGAGGCGCGTTCATGCATGTAATGGATGAGCGCTTTTCGTACTAACAGCAACACAAAACGCACAGCCCATGCACTGGACGCCCCCCAGCTATGGCGGATATACAGGGAAGGAGACCTTAGTTACCGGATTGGTCTATAGCTTGGATGGAAAGTAAGAGGGCCCTAGCAGCAACCAATATGATTAATACATTTCTGACATTCACGTTCAGCCATATTGTTATTTGCATCGGTCTCTTGCAAAGGACAAACTCATAAAATTTCATCTCTGATGATCAGGGCAGTTTTCACAAAGATAAGATCTGACATTAGTACTTGTGATAACAACCAACCTGTGTGTAAGTCAACTCAGTACTTCATCTACGTTCCGAGTAAACAATGGAAAATACTGTCCATGCTTTTAACAAATTTTTGCGAAGCAACCATCCAATTTAAGCTGGTTTCGTGGTTATATTGCACGAACAACATAGCCATAATACATGTACCATGATAGTCAGGGGCCTAGTTTCTTTCGCGTGAGAGTACCCTTGTAAACAAAAATACATATATATATAAATTTTGTATTAAAAAAATTTATTCCAGGTGGAATCATTGCGTTGGACAATTCAAATCACCTTATCTTCCATTTGAATTTATTTTTTTGGTCAAAAGGTTAAATAAAATGGTGGGACATGAATATCCCTATCCTGTGGTTACACTATTATTCTTGAGCAAATTGATTGTGGCCCCTCCAGAATTTTCATGACGTGACGCCATGGAAGAATTGTGTCCATCTTTATTTTGCAGTACTATAAAATAAATTATTCATTCATCAGACATGCATTTCTCAGTAACCATCAACCAATATGACTGCATAGTCAAATCGACATAAATCTATTTAAGTTTTGGTGATAGAAACAAGAGCATTTTTTTCTGACTCCCCATGTACAACTTACTAGACATTCAGCTTTACAACTCATCCGGAGGATGCGAGCACCTTGCTTAAAAGCACAAATGTGACCTGTCACCCACAAAATGAGCTGAAAGTCGTAATTTTCAAAAAACAGAAAAAGAACTTTCCAATGGTATTTAACAACGTAAAGTAAAACTATCCCCAATGCAACACAGCTTGGAGAAGTGGTAGTGTTCAAACAAATCTTACAGATCTTCAAACAAAATTTCTAACGAGGGTCAGTCACGAAGGAAGCTATCGTAAAAATTGTTCTGAAAATTATGTTTTTAATTGTCCGATGACGCTAACAATTTGGAATCAAACAGAATAAGAGTTACTCTTTCCAAATATTACAAAACCCTAAAATTGACCTCTACATCAAATTTTGACTTTGAACCGTTGTTCTAGAAAATATCGGAGTGCGACTTTACGCTCATTTTGTTGTGACAGGTAACAAATATCTGGAGTGGTGTCGAATCTACAACCAAGTTTAATTCAAATCTCTCAGCCAAGTTACCCAACATTACAATAGTGAGGCATATCACACATCAATGCTTTTGTTAACTATTTCTCACTGCTTTGCTTTATTTTCCATTGACCATCCTTCCACCCCCACACCTAACCCATCAGACTTGCTACCCTAGCTGCGTCTGTGAGGACAGCAAGAACAACTCATTTTCCTGCCTTCGCTCCATCCAGCCCAAAGGTAGCACCATGTACTGTGATTTCAGCGATACGGAGGTACTTGAGTGAAGGTTGTTGTACTGACTGGAAATATCCAGTGATCTTATGATGTTGGGCAGGTACATTTCCACCCTGTGGTGCACTGAAACAATATAAGTCTGTTTTCAATACTGGAGAGACTTTTCACCAGGATCATATCTCTGTGCAATGCCAGTTATCCTCTCTCAAAACAAAAGAAATATCTTAAGACAGATCTAAGGAGATAACTTAAGCAATAAATAGTGCAACAACATACCTTTCTGAAAACCCTGTGTACAAATTTCCTATTTAACGTATGTAACATACATGTAGGACACATACTTTGTGACATTTTTTGGTGTCCTTGTTACATACGGTATATTGGAAATTTGCACACAGGGCTTTCAGGAAGGTATGTTGTGGCACTATTCGTTGCAGTTCTTTACCTGAAGTTATCTACTTAGATCTATCTTAAGATATTTCTTTTGTTTTGAGAGAAGATGAATGACATTGTAAAGAGATATAATTCTGGAGGAAAAAGTCTCTCCAGTATTGAAAACAGACTCGTATCTACATTGTATAGTTTCGCTCACACTAAATGTCTGACTGAAACAAAATTACATGGGAGTGTGAACAGTTCGTTCATTTTTCCAGAAATGATACTCTAGTACAGTGCAACATTTTCCATGGGCCTAAAGAAAACTGATACATGTCTTCAGGATTTAAAGCAATTTCGAGGAATTTTTTTTATTTCAATTAATCAACAACAGCGGAATGACCACCACTTACAGGGATTAAATTGGTTAAAAGAAAGAGAAAGATGTATAATTCCTTTGTCATTGCTGTCGGCTTCTGGAGAAACTTTGACTGATGTATCTGCACAACTTGACCGCTGGCCGGAGCACTACAGCTCTCTGTATGCTAGCGACGCTGCAGTGAACCCTGATGCTTTAACATCTCTGCCACAACTTTTCATCCTGCATGAGCTCGATAGCGATATCACCATGGGAGAAGTCAAACATGCCATCAGTGGGCTAAAAAGCAACAAATCCCCTGGGGCAGACGGCATCCCTCCAGAAGTTCTAAAATGTGGTGGTGCTGCTCTAACGACCAAGCTCTTCAATGTCTTATCAGCTTTGTTGGTGCTCTCACCGTCTTCCACAAGACCTCAAAGACGCATACATAATCACCCTCCACAAAAACAAAGGTAACCGCTAAGATTGTAACAATTTCAGAGGGATCTCTCTGCTGAGCGTTGCCGGTAAGGTCTTTGCCCCGTATACAAGACTGAGAGCCAGTGTGGATTTCGTTCAACCCTCTCTACGGTCGACATGGTATTTCTCTCTGAGACAGCTACAGGAGAAGTGTGTTGAGCAACAGCGTCCGCTCTTTGTAGTCTTTATCGACTTGACGGAGGCTTAATTTGTCAGCCGTTCCGGCCTGTTTGCCATTTTGAAGTGCCTGGGTTGCCCATTTGTCCATCCTTATGGGAATCCATGATGACATGCAAGCCAAAGACTCCAAATCTGGAAAGTTCCCGATCCACTGCGGTGTCAAACAGGGCTGCGTGCTCCCTCACACACTTTGGAATCTTCTTTTCAGCTCTCCTCCATCGTGCTTTTCCTGACCCCTCAGGAATTCTGCTCCATACTTGTAGCTCAGGGAAGCTCCAACCTCTCTTGTCTCCATGCCAGGACTAAAGTAAGACGTGTCCTCATTCGTGAGCTCTTGTATGCTGATGATGCTGGTATAGTTGCCCACAGTAAAACTAACCCCAACTTCTGTGCAATTCCTTTGCCTGCTCGGAGTTTGGCTTGAAGATCAGCCTCGGCAAGACAGTTGCTCTATCACAGGGCTCTCCAACCATCTCCATCAACGGATCAACTCTGAACGTGGTTGATAAATTGTCATACCTCGGCTCCACCATCTCCGACACCAATTTTCTCGAGGCTGATCTTGACTCGTGCATTGGCAAGGCTGCAACCACATTCAGCCGACTCCGCCAATGCGTTTGGAGCAACAGAAACCTCTTCATGATCATGAAATTGAAGATCCGCGTTCACACAGCCTGCGTGCTAAGCATCCTGCTGTATTGCAGAGAGTCTGGACCACATACCGCCGCCAAGAGCGCTGTCTCACTCTTTCCATTTGTGCTGCCTATGTTCCATTCTGGCGCGACCACGTCACAAATGGTTCGATCCTGCAGCTCATGGGGGTGTCTGATATGTATACTCTGCTGAGTAAACGGCGTCTCCGATGGGCTGGCCACTTGCACAGACAGGACAATGGCTGAATCCCGAAGTACACCCTCTATGGCGAGCTTGCTGATGCCTCTTGACCTCGCAGCCGACCTACACTGCATTTCAAGGATGTCCAGAAACGTGACCTCGTCGCTTTCGGGATACCAAATGCTACCTGGGAGTCTACTGCCAGCAACCATTCTCACTGGCGCTCAACTGTCTACAACGGTTGCTCTACCTCAACCCAACTGTACATAGATGACTGTGACAGGCGCCGTCTCCATCGTCGCTCACGACTGGATGGGCCAGGATAAAACTGAACCGCAAAAGAAACGTCACTTTTTCAAATGTTGATAAAAGCTCAACAGAAATGTCCTTTCTTTGTCATTTTGAGTGTGCTTAATTTGACAACATGTTGTACCATTACACTGAAAGTTCACCCAAATGCCCAGCTGAATGTTATTTTCAAAATAAAGCTTCCATTATCCAGATTCAAGCGACGTTTCTTTTGCGGTTCAGTATATCTTTGCAATAATAGAGCATGATTACCATTTCAAAAATGCTTTAAATAGTACCCAAGAACCGGATACCACGTGGAATTTCTATGTACTGCCCGGAATATCTGTTGATTTTGTATTTTAATGAGTCTGGATCAGCCAATGATTTCTAGTCGACAAAAAGTCGACCCAATCTGTACGTGCGACATCAGATTCGTTTTCATACAGTGGATGACATACCCAAAAGTACATGCATGTAAGTAGCAGTTGAATCAAATATGAACATACATGTAGGTTCATGCAGGTAGTATGTTCTGTGATTATTTCAATCAGTGCTTGTGTGGAATGTGGAAATGTTTCTATGTCAAAGATCACTGGGATTTCCAGTTGGTGTGCTGGTGTTCCTTTCCCACATTTGTGAGCATTTTATCCACGCCATCTTCATAAACTTTGACACACTTGTGGGAGAGAAACCTGGCTGTGTTCTACATGTATTTGCTTCTTCTTTCTTTATGGCAAGGACAAAACAAAGTCACAGAATGGACAATTAGAAATACATAGGGCATGATAAACTACATTTGTACCATTGCCAGACAGTCTATGCTACCGTTAGTCTGGTTTGGTACTCAAACGTTGACATAAAAGTAAAACAAGGATCCAAACAATTTTCAGTCATTTTAAGGTATTTTCCGGATATACAAACCAATCTTTACAAAAGATGCATGGTCTAAAATGCCATGAAGAAAAGAGGAAGCAAATTTTGTATTGAAATTTGTTACCATTGTTGTGGTTTGTTTTCCTTTTTTTATACGGATGCCCCAAATACAGCAATGTTCGCCAGATTGTGTGTGTGAGGATAGCAGAAACAACACTTACGGCTGTGTGCAGCAAATAACCACAAAGTCCAGCTATGTTTATTGCCATTTTAAAGACAGTGAGGTACCTATGGAATTACAATTTTGGATGAGGCAGATTTTTCTGCTAAACAGCTTTATGAAATTGGCCCCTGTTCTTGACACAGGTAATTCGTTCTTGTGTCCGAATGACTATAGAGAACAGCACCCTGGAACACGGAATAGGATCACACATCAGGATTACACAAACACTAAAAAAAAAAAATGCACAATATCTGAAAAGCAACTCGCACAAGATAGTGCAAAATGAAATCTTGATCATTGGTATGTTTTTCAAAACGTAGACAGTAAACTGTTCAGATTTGGGTTTCAGACTAGCAATATAATTAAATCAGTGTACCTTTTTTTTCACACCAACCGTGTAGTCTAGGACCTGGCTTAGACATGTATGCACATAATTTAGGAGAGGATTTCTCAACTGATCTAGGCTAATTTGACCCCAAGGAACAACGTGGGATGTGTGCCAAATTCGCTATCCGGGGCGAAATACCCGAAAATGACCACGCCCTTTTTAAGATGGTCACGCCCCTTTCTTCATCAGAAGTACTGCTTTCGACATAGTTGTATCTACTGAATTCAACCGATATGAGCTCATATGACCCCGAGGAACAACTTGGGATGTGTCCCAAAATCTCTACCTGGGGAGAAGTACCCAAAACTGACCACGCCCTTTTAAATGACCACGACCTTTATCAGAAGTGCTACCTCTGACATATCTATACATGTATCTACTGAACTTGACTGATATAAGCTAATTTGACCCCGAGGAACAACTTGGGATTTGTGCCAAATTTACTATCGATGGAAAAGTACACAGAAATGACCACACCCTTTTAAATGACCACGCCCCGCCTTATCAGAAGTGCTATTTCCGACATAGCTAAACTACTGAACTCAACAGATAATTTGACCCCGAGGAATAACTTGGGATGTGTGTCAATATCGCCACCTAGGGAGAAGTTCCCAAAAATGACCACGCCCTTTTTAAAATGACTACGCCCCACATTTAAAGTGCTACTTTCGACATCGCTGTATCTACTGAACTCGACTGATACAATATAATTTGACCCCAAGGAACAACTTGGGATTTGTGCCAAATTCGCTATCCAGGTGAAGCACCCGAAAATGACCACGCCCCTTCTTATCAGAAATGCTATATCCATCATAGATATACTACTGAACTTAACTGATGTAAGCTAATTTAACCCTGAGAAACAATGTGGGATGTACCGGAAAATAACCACACCCACTTCTTATCACAAATGTACTTCTGACATAGTTGTATTTTCTGGGTTGCTCAAAATGTTCGGAATGGTTATAATGTTTAGGGGGTCATAGAAGAGTTTTAAATTTATATTTTGATAGAAATTAGATCTGTACTGTGTATTAGAGGGCAAAGAGATTGTCTTTGCTTTGGAAAGAAATATAGCGGTATTTGATGGCAGAGCTCAGCAAAATTTACTCTTGACTTTGTGTAGCAATCTGATGATGGTATAACTGTTTCTTTTTAGGTGAGGTCGTTCTCACTGCTCATTGTGCTTCACGTTGTTCAAAGTATACATGTAGTTAAAGGGTGAAAATTATCGAAACAATCTACTCACTACAGCTTGGTGCACATTATTAAATAATCTAGCTATTCGTGTTAATCCATACTGCTGATAGGGTGCATTGCCTACCCACCCCTAGAAAAATGCTATGTCATGACGGAAGTCATAACACGATTTACTACTGTGTGAGTGCACTATAGAATAAGAAATAGACATTCGTACAATTTAAGCATGGAACGCTTACGTTAATAAATATTTGGCAATTTATATATGTACCGGTAGGTAGTAAGGGGTAGTACATGTATCTATGGTAATGGATAACATTTTTGGCAATTTCTCTAATTATCAAAATATATATTCGAAACTCTTCTATATGACCCACTAAACATCATGGCCATTTTGAGCAACCCAGATACCCCAGCTGTAACAGTTTTGAAGATACAGCTATGTCGGAAGTAGCACTGCAGATGAAAAGAGGAATGTTGTCGTTTTGGGGTACTTCTCCCCTAACCGCGAATATGGCACACACCCCAAGTTGTTCCTCGGGGTCAAATTAGCTTACATCAGTTGCGTTCAGTAAATACAACTATGTCGGAAGTAATGCGCTTCTGACGAAAAAAAGGGCATGTTCATTTTTGGGTACTTTTCCCCCAGGATTTTGGCATACATCCCATGTTGTTCCTCGGGGTCATTTATCTTATATCTGTTGATTTCAGTAGATAAAGCAAAATTAAAAGTACATATAGCACTTCTGATAAGAGGTGGTGTGGTCATTTAAAAGGACGTGGCCATTTTGGGGTACTTATCCCGGATAGGGAATTTGGCACAAATCCGAAGTTGTTCCCTGGGATCAAATTAGCTTGCTCTAGAGTAGATACACCGATGTCGGAAGTACACTTTAAATAAGGGGCGTGGTCATTTTTAAAAGGGCGTGGTCATTTGTGGGAACTACTCTCTAGGTGGCGATTTTGACACATATCTCAAGTTATTCCTAGGGCTCAAATTAGCCTTTATCAGTTGAGTTCAGTAGTTTGGCTATGTCGAAAGCAGCACTTCTGATAATATGGGGCGAGGTCGTTTAAAAGGGTGTGGTCATTTCCGGGTACTTTTCTATCGATAGTGAATTTGGCACAAATCCCAAGTTGTTCTCGGGTTCAAATTAGCTTATATCAGTCAAGTTCAGTAGATACATGTATAGATATGTCAGAGGTAGCACTTCTGACAAAGGTCGTGGTCATTTAAAAGGGCGTGGTCAGTTTTGGGTACTTCTCCTCGGTAACGATTTTGGGACACATCCCAAGTTGTTCCTCGGGGTCATATTAGTTAATATCAGTTGAATTCAGTAGATACAACTATGTCGGAAGCAGCACTACTGATTAAGAATGGGGCGTGACCATCTTAAAAAGGGCGTGGTCATTTTCGGGCTTTTCGCCCCGGATAGAGATTTTGGCACACATCCCAAGTTGTTCCTTGGGGTCATATTAGCCTATAACAGTTGAGTTATCCTCTCCTAAATTATGTGCATACATGTCTAAGCCAGGTCCTCTACTAGTGTGGAGTGTGATCCAAAACTGGTAAACACTGGATAAAAATGTCTTAAATTAATCAAAATAATACCTCGATCTGTAAAGAAATATTTTACAATCATATTGCCTCGACCTGTAGTTAGCGAGTTAATGACCAAACCAGGGTGTTGTTTTCCCCAGGTACTGTACTATGTATGTATAATATTTCTTGCATTCACTGTTTCAAGACCACCGGTGGGCTCCATATTACATTGTTGAATGTATTTCAACTTTGATGGAAAAATGTATGCATTGTTTGACAGGCTTTCCAGGAATATTACGATTTGACAAAAGACCCCCATCAGCTGACGAATGCCATCAAGTCCGTTTCCCATACACAGCTGGCAGAAATGCACAAACTACTAGTCTTACTTCAGTTATGCAAAGACGCCACCTGTCGACAGCTCCTCCCTCCGGACGTCGGGTCAACAGAGGGCGCTGTTTAGCAGCGGGTAGCTACAGGAATGATAGACTGGTTCCCGTCCACATATTTCACACAGGAGAATATAAGGACAGGTAAAGGGTGCTTCATCTTGATCTGTAATTGGTCGTCTTTGCACGTGCGCATTGTGTTTTTTATATTTAAAAATTGGCCAAGCCCTTTGCTTTAGGCAATGTACTTTATTTACATAATTGGATATGTTCGACACGCACGGCCAAGTTACAAATGTCAATGCAAAATCTGCGCACTTACTAAAAAAATAATAATAATAATAATAACCACGTGACGGGCAGAATTCTGCCCGTCATGGCTGCCCTTTACCGATCCTTATATTTTCGCAATAAGCGAACCAATCTATAGGGATCGGGAACCAATCTACAGGAATGAGCTCAGATGAAAGAAAACCCTAAAACACTAAAAACTAAGCATAATGTATACTATATACTAAATTTATTTTATAATAATTTGAGGTATAAAAGTTCCAGGGATTTTAGGGCAAAAGACCTTTATGGTCAAAACATGCTGGTTAGCACAACATGTAGCAGAAAACAGGTTATGTGAAATGACAATGTAGCACACTGCTAAAGCAGACAGTATAAATTTGGGGCTATATTATATACTTCTCAATTTGAGTTGACATATCGCATTGCTTCATGAAATTACAGGCATAACTGTTCAATAGACTAAGGCATGCAACCGTTCATGTTCCAATTTTTACAAAGCAGAAATCGCATTGCGGTTTTGTGTAGATTTTGAATTATTTTGGATGTGCAATTTTGTATTTCATATAGAAACAGATATCCCTTTTTAATTTTTTTTTATTTAAAGGCCCAGTGGATCATTTGCAATGACCACAAAAAGTAATCGACGAGTTTACAGGGGAAAAGTAAAGATTTAATTAATAGCAACTACCCATTGAAAGGTTTCCGCTCAAAATGATATAATTTTACCAGAAAATAATACGTAAAGATGAAATTATTTAGATCGTTTGCAAACGATTTACTTATTTTTGGTTCGCATCTACGCGGTCCAAAATGCATGGGCGCTGTGTACTGCGTGTGCGTGTTCCAACGCGATGCATTTTTATGGATCGCGCACACACGCAGTATATGATGTGCGTCACAGAGTGCATGACGCAAGCTACATGTACATAGTGTACCCGATCCACTGAGAACGAATATTTGAAACACCCCGCCAAGACCAGGAAAACGCATATGGATTTTCATGGGTTTTTTAAAACGTGGTACATTTGACAAAGCTAAAATTTCTTCGGATGAGTTTGTTGATGTCTTTCTTTTGATTTATAATGGTTTTATTCGCAGAATCGCTCAAAAACAGATCATCTACAGGGCCTTTAAGTGCCCATACTATGTTTAAGGAC
Source organism: Henricia sp. BOLD:AAB3569 (assembly GCA_037783545.1). Classification (NCBI taxonomy): domain Eukaryota; kingdom Metazoa; phylum Echinodermata; class Asteroidea; order Spinulosida; family Echinasteridae; genus Henricia; species Henricia sp. BOLD:AAB3569. The sequence goes on along the minus strand of JBBELK010001174.1, from coordinate 165,608 downwards.
ACCTTTTATTGTAGCCTTGTCCAAGGCGGTCTCTGCCGTTTTTTGCATACACGGTACCAAAACGAACCACCGTTCCCAACCATACACATTGTATGGTCTTTGCCACTGGTTCCCTGTTGCATCAAAACCAGCGGATTGAGAGTAGATTATATAATAGGTTAGGGTTCAGGGTTAGTTATTTGAAAGGAATTTAGGGTTTTGAATTCGGTCAGTTTGCAACCAGCTTCGTGGTCTGGTTAGAAGAGAGTTCGACTTGTAATCATAAGGTCCCTGGTTCGAATCTCAGTCATGTTAGGTATTTTTCGAATTTTATCGGTTTCTTCTTTTTCTCTAATAGTGAGAGTAAGAGTTGTGACTACATGTATTTCCAAGATTGTCACTTGAGAAGTATCAGTCATTGGGTTGAAAAATTGGGGTGTAGGCCTACCCCTCACTGCTGTGTAAAAAAAAACACGCGTGGGGGCACAGCCATACACGGCACCAAAACGAGCCACCATGCGGTTATGGCTTCCATACCTGTACCTACCCGTATGGCAACCACAGAACCGGCGTACACGTACAGTACTGCGCTAGTTATACGTGTGCCTGTACAGCTCGAAAGACCGCCTTGTAGGGTCCGTTACTTCCGAGCTTAATGTCTTTCTTTATTTAGCCGAAAAAATAAAGAAGATGTCACATTAAACCCGACAAGGCGGTCTTTCGAGCTGTGCAGGCCACGCATGACATTGTGTTGCATGCACGCGTACCACTTTACATGTACGCCGGTTGTGTGTGTTTTACGGGTTTGTATGGAGGTTTGCGTGTGCAAGGCCCGATATTCTCTCGTGTAGCAACAAACCGCAGAGATCGCCTTGGACAATTAAGGCTACTTTCATTGCAACTTGTCAATTTTTTCCAATGGCAATTTCTCTCACAAGTTCCCATTTCAGACAGAGCTAAAAACCTAGTGGGTGCACCTTTAAGCCCTGGTGAAGACTCGAACAAGATTTTCCAGGGCAAACTCAGAATGTCTGGCAGGCCTCCATATGTTTGTGGACAAAACAAATTGTCTGCCAGTCCCAGGCCCCATGTGTTTGTGCAGTAAAACAAATGCCATTTTCCCAGGGCATTTACCACAGAAAATCAATCATCCGGTCATTGTTTGAGGTTAAAGACCTCTGGTAGACAGTTTGATAAGGGATTGTGCTCACCCAACCTGATTACTACTCTCAATCTCCATGTACTGTTGAAAACAGCATTACATAACTAAACAATAATGTTGATAAACTGCCATGTACAAATTTCAGCCATAGATGCAGTAATACTTCAGAAAACCTGAAGAAAAAATCAATGCATGTTTTTTGTGTTGAATGAATGGTAATTTATGTTTTTAAAAAAAGCACCTTCAGTTGGCAAATTCTCCTACAGTTGTACCATTTTACAAAGGGAAAAAAAAACATGTGGTGTTTGTTGCCATTGCTATCAACACTTTTAGTCAAGTTTTTCTTGTCGACTCGTGAAGTAAACTTTTGGGTAACTGTATTGGGCCTTTAATCAGGTTAAAAACCCAACAAAATCAGTTCAAACAGATGACTTGGACCTCAACAAAATCACTGAAGTGGAACATTATTGAAAGTGATTGGTCGATCAGTGCCTTGTTATTACGACTTGTTATTTTAAGAAAGTTGTTTCTTTTGTTTTAAATATTTCAAATAGTAGTTTATTCAAAATTGCACTGCCTTATTTGCTCCTTATGTTGTTCCTTAATTTTTTTTTTCTTTCTAGAGCATTGTGATGAAGGTGCTGCCATTTGAAATGCGTACATTGCCAAAATGTTGTGCTATGTAGTCAGGCATTTGAAAACACAAATTAAATGCTAAATTACCAAACTAGCTAATCAAAAATTTACTAGAATGTTTGTGTAAGTTGGTAGGAAAACTTATTGATATCAATTTTTAACAGCACTAACTTTAAATAAAATATAAATCACCTGTACATGTATTATTACACTGGGCGATTACTTTATTAATTTATTACTTGTGGGTAGTGATTTAAAAAACAAATCATTACTAATACAACTCCATGTAAACGTAATTGTAAATGGCACTCGTAATTAAGTACTACGTTCCATGCCACACCTACTACTAAAGCGATGTGCTTCGATTTACGCGAAAAATGCCCAGTGTGAATCCACTCCAAGCTCATAGTCCGATTGATTTTATTGCAATCTGCCTTAGTAATATGCAGTATAAAGCCATTAGTTAGAGATAACTGAATCCCACGTTGGAATGACAGCCAAATTCTAATTTGCAGTATATATTGAAATCCACCGATAGAACAGTTATTTGGAGAAAAAAAACCCCAATTGTTTAATGCTGTAAAAATACCAAATATCAGAAGGGTATTTGATTTTTGTTGATTATTTTATGTGAAGATATTTCTATTATGATTTATATTATGTCAGATTTTGAACATTATGCAGTACTCTTTATGAAAATGGTTGCAAAGCATGAGAAAATGTTTTAAAGTAAAAGTGCATATTTTGTAATTTTCAGCATAAGGACTGCAATAAAAGACAAATCAATATACTAATTTGTGTCATGTGCTAGTTTCATATACATGTATACCAGAGTTGAAACTCCCCCAGACCCCACCCAAAAAAAATCACTGGGTTGAAAATACTACTATGAAATTAGCTGGACCGAAGTTGCTCCAAGTTCTTTGTAGCCATTTTCTTTCTCACTGGCTCTGGGTATATATAGTGAGTACACAGCTGTACTCGTAATCGAGAGGTTGCAGGTTTGAGCACAGTTCGTGTCCTAGGGCTTAATACTTGATGTATTGACTTAATGTGTTGCACTTATTGCCTATAGTCAACCGAAGCAATATTTAGAGAGCTGTTAGAAAAACATCTTTGTGAAACCTCGGCATTTTTTTCCAATTTTACTTGAAGACGTAGGCCTACCATGTAATGCCAGATCGTAGTGTCTAAACGAATAGTTTATTTTGGGGATTGATATTTGGCATCCAGCATCTGCTTTTGCACAATTTTCTACTTTATTTCTTGCCCCTGTTAACACAACTTATTCAACAGTGTATTGCTCAAGCCTTGGTCACACTGTCACGATTATATAGCTTCAGGAGTTAGATGATGAGATCACATTTCTCATTCTGCCTGAAAAATCCCGATGACGTCATCGATACAAAAACTCTGATTTGATCAAACAGTTCTTGGACACCAAGCGGAGAGGTAACATTGTGTTCTAAATTCTTTATTTAGCATTGGCCCCGCTCATCAGTTTGAGAGCTAAAACAAAAAACTAAGTCAGTCTAATACTTATGTATAAAATAAATAATACTGTTCACTATTCACAGTTATTTACACAATACAATGTACCTCAGATGGAATATGAGATACACATTAAAAAGATATACATGTACATTGAAACAGCATGACAAAATGGTAAAATCAAAGTCTCTCAGCATTTTTATGTAAAATAAGTGAACTGATACCTACTCATAAAAATTTGCGTTTTTCACATGCACTTAGTATCCAGATGACCATACTGAATTTTTGTTGCTATGTAATGTGACCAGGTACAAAGTACAGAATCGTTAATACTGTATTACACTGTATTATACTGTATTAACGGTAGGACAGAATGGCATAAAGCAACCAGACTGTTGGTTACTATAGGCATTGGCGTGCACCACATAGCAACAACAGCATAGTATGTAGACTTTCTAAACTATACACTAGAAGGCTAATTAAGACAGTAACCATAACATTTTATCTGTGCTGTATGAAAGACGTTATAAATGTATACAAAAATGGTAGAAAGACAAAAACCAATTTGTGAAAGCACCATTGTTTTGGGGCAGTGTATTACCAAAAAAAGTTTATAAAACAATCTCGCAGAATACAAAATTTAATTAATGTTTTCTTGGTCATATGGCATAATGACTTTGCATTAAAATTTATTAGAAAAATCGGCAATGATGAAAAGCGAGGAATACAAATAACTTATGTGCCTTAAAGGTAGAATACATGATTTATTGGTATCTCGAGGAATCAGAAATGTTCACAGATTTACACATAACTTACACAATATAAACACGATGACGGTAGAAAACTTCCCCTGAAATGGTTCTAGCTCTGAAGTCTTTGAGAAATGAGCAAAACAGTTATTTTTCGTCTCGCGAGACGTAAATTCATTTCGCCCTGGACCACTTCGCCATGAAGCACTTCACCCAAAGGCCATTTCGCCCCAAAACCACTTCGTCCAAACTCTAACTCGCCCAAATGCCACTTTGCCCCAAAACAACTTCGTGTACAGGCCGTGGTTCAGGGCGAAGTGGTTTAGGGGGCGAAGCGACTGTAAAAAAAAATTTAGACCGTTTTCTCAAAAGAGTAGACGAAGTATGTAGCTTATTTTTGCGTAGGTTGGTTTTAATCATGCATACCTTCAATAACACAGGGGGATGAAACTATTTGTAACGGTTTACTAATCATGTAAACTACCTTTAAAGTAGCTCACGTTTTTACGTTACACACAGTATTTCCATGAAATACAGAAATACTTTGTTTATGAGAAATAAGCATCTTTTTTTATGGATACCGGCGCATTATAAATGTTCATTATTATTATTATTATTATTATTATACTTCTGGAAAATAATATACAAAGTTAGATCGAGGCGTGACAAGAAAAATCACACCCTAAAGTGTTAAAGGAGCGTGACCAGATCACATTTTGACCCCCCAGTTTTTCCTTAGAAAAATTGTCACATTTTTCTCATTACCATTCTGAAATTTTGTGTTCTCAATCCACATATTTCCAAGGATTTCGTCGAAAAACCATCGATGTTTTGTAAACTAATTTATCTGGTTCCATAGAGCAGTGCAGTGATTACCCCAACTTTTTTTCTTCCACATCCACATTGGAAATTGCAAATTTCCTGTTTTCTTCCCATGGATAGTATTTTGAGGAGGTCCATGATCGGTTAAAATGAAATTAATTTTTCTGTACACAGGTATCGAACACCACATGTTTTTCTCCAGAAACAGCCTACAAACATTGGGGGGAAAAAAGGGTAAAACCACTTTCAAATAATAAATGAACAGTCATGGTGTAAAAATATGTAACATTCCTTTACATTTTCACCACAATGAGCCACTTTATAATTGGCCTAACCTAGGTCTCGAGTTACATCATCTAAACCACTCAACCATGGTGAATGAATACCATTTATGAATACTAAACAAATTAATATACACAATAAAATAAATGGACACAGCAGCAGGAAAATTCTGCTCACAATGCCAGACATGAGAGAGGTACATTGTAGATAGACTGGAGTTGCACTCATTAATGGATATAGGACAACTTGCAAAGACCTAATTTCATTATGTTTGCATTTCAAACATTTGTTTGGAACAATAAAAAAAAAAGCAAGGATTATAAAGAATTGCTATACCGGTACACATTATAAATACAGTCGAACCTCGTTCACCCTTCTACTGATCATAATGCATGATTTCCATTGAATATTGGAAATAGGAGGGTTGCCGGTAAAAAAGAGGTCCTTATTTTGTTTTGCAGATTGCCTTGTATACAGGAAACATTGCATTGTTTAATGCAATGATAATGCAATGTTCCCGTTATACAAGGCAATCTGCAAATCAGAAATGAAAACACCCAAGTGTTACGTGGTCATCCCTAGTGGGTCCTTTCCAATTCCCCAGGCAGTATTAAATAGAGTTTCCCTTGTACATTGGTGCTCAGTTTAAGAATGTTGCATTAACAGTTAACAGTGTTTTTATTATCAAGCTTCAACTACACCAAGCAGCAAAAGAATTGCAAATTTTCAGTTTAATCAAAATTAGAAAATTATATTTAGTTTGCAGTCCCTACTTGACCACATGGGTTTTCCCCCCAGAAGATTTCCTTGGTTTTCTTCCCACCTCTAAAACTGCATCTCCTTCATGAATTCATCATCCAAAGTTTATAATAATGTAATAAATTTGTCTCATTGCAATGATTTGGCACCATACCAAATTTTGCATTCCTGGTTTAATAAAGGTAGTATACTTGTTTGGTAAACAGTTAAAAACGGCATGATTTCCACTGGTAATTGAAAGCCTATGTCGAGAAAACTACCTTGTAGAAATTTCATCCACATGTAGGCCTAGATGCAGTAATACTTCGGAAAACCAGAAAAATTTAAGTACGTTTTTTTGCATGAATGAATGGCTCCAGTTCTCATGAATGGGGCAATTCCGACGAAATAATTTCACAAGATGATTACTACCCCCGGTACCACTACCATCTTGTTAACAAGTAAGCTAAAAGATAATAATTCAGAAATATTTTTTGGGTGGAGGGTGTAATTACCAAACAAGTAATTACTACCTTTAAAACAGTGGAAGAAATCTTGTCTCTGCAAAATATGTATGGGAGAATAGGAAAAAGTTCAATGCAGACATGGCCTATACAAAATGTACAAAAGATGGTGTATAGTTTCAATTGTAGAAAGCATAATTGTACAGATTACAATGCATTGGACAAGTTTGCAGAATAAAAAGATGCATAATTTAGGAATACACAATGTCAAAGAATACACATTCTGTTATTTACAGTGCATTTTCATCAATACAAAGTACTGTCTTGCAGCATTTACTGTATGTTAAAAAATACTTGAATAGCACAAAATATCCATGAGGAAAATATGGGTTAGTTGGAACTTTCATTTACTGGGTATGCATTTCAAGATGATACCGGAGTAAAAATATTTGCATTGTGGGAATGAATGTTTTATGTAATTGTACTTTCTTATAGCAATTCGCAATTCCAGCAATTTGTCTCCTTGGCCTCTTTTTACAGGGTGTCCCTGCCCTGCTGCAATTTTTGGCTGCCCTGTTAAATTTTCCTTTTTAATCATCACGATTCAATGAAGTAATTTTATAACAAAAATATATTAACGCATACTTTATATAAACAGAGGCCGGGGTCACACAAATAACGGCATCCCAATTTATTGTAGTATTGCTATAGTACAATTACGAGATTTTGTGAATATGACCTTAAATATATCATAATCAGTCAACGACGAGAATTCTCATCGTTGGATTGTAATTGGATTACAAAATATTGGCAAAAAACGTGTGTGACCCCATCTCGTAATTGTATTAAAATCCTTCCCCTTTATTACAATTCTATTACAATAAGTATGTTGTGTGACCCCAGTCATCGTTGGAAATATTACAATCGTATCACAATCGTATCACAATTGTTTCGGGTTATTACGAATATTTTCCAAGGTGGCCCCGGCCTAAATTTGCAACCTTTTGGAACCTGAAACATCAGTATGATCTTGATGTCACACCTTATTGACCGGTAATTTGCAACGTAAGCAATTAAATTTGCAACTTTACAAAAGAACGCTCTCAAGTGGTGAAATTGTGACATTAATTTTCCGCCCTGCTAAATTCTTTACTCGTTAGGAACACACTGATTTTGGAAAAAAATCCTTTTAATCTTTAAAAGTGTAACACTCAAGAGTATTAAACTCTTTCACTACGGCGCGCCGCTCACAGCGGCTCGAGAAATGTCTACTTCTGGCCGGTAAGCCACTGTGAGCGGATCGCCTTTAGACATGAACAAACGGTGGCCATCAATTTATTACCTAACAGACCTGAAAAAAATTCCGTGCTGAAAGAGTTAAATTAATAATCGTGCTACTTAAGATTTGAATAAGTGATTATTTTGTTAGGGATAACCCATCTACTTAAGATTTAACAGTTCTGACTTTAGTGAACAGTTGCTAATTCTCCGTACTTTTAGCCAGGATGGTTCATTTGTGATAACTTAGACGTTTCCTTTTTTAAAAGTTATTGCAAATCATGTGCATTACCTCTCACGGAATTTACAAAGTTTGGGTCAAGGTTTTAAAAAACAGCTGATAAGAACAAAAATGAATTACTACCTTGACATGAAAGTAAACAACAACGTATCCACACATCTTGGCCCTTCGTGTAAACATAATGGCTCCTCTGTCAGGCCATCAGCACCATTGTTTGAAAATACCGGTAATATTTATCAAATTATATTACATCTCAGAGAAAAATAAACTATGTAATATTTACATGCTCTTGGTTCCAATACTAGCGGAAGTTCCCTGTTGACGGAAAAAGCAAAACAAACATGGGGAAATTAGGGCGACTCATTATGAATTGTAGAGAAGAAATACTTCATATGATTTGCAACACTTGCATGTATACTGAAATGCAAAAAAAAATTACCCCCTTTTAAACCTTTAAATAGCAACAATAACACTGCGTGTAGTAATGTGTGAACTTATTTGTGGATAATAGTGTCCTCACTGTCAGACCAAACGGTGTCTGAAGTTCACTTGAACCTTCAATGGTCACTTCAACAGCTGTTTTGACTGTCAGTGATTAGCCAAGGGGTATGGGATGATTGTAATGAGCTGCACGTGATGTCTTGATGTTAGCTTTAAAAAGGCCAATGCAAAAATGGGCATTTCAAGCAACATGCCAAGACTGGTAGGCAGTATGCGCCGACGATGCACTGCCTGTATCCAAATCAATGGTGGCCACAGACGCTATTGAAAGGGGACTGACATCGCACCCTCTTCTGTTCTTTACTGTAGAACAAACTGATGAGATGGTGTATCTTGGTCAAAAACTTGACATGTCATCAATAAAATGCCAATGTTTCAATTAGCAATTGTTGGTTTGTTTTATTTTGAACTGTTACAATTTCATTACATTTTAAACAAGTGGTAAGTTTCTTTTGCGTTTCAGTATATAAATGAAAACACCACCATTTTAACACTAAACACTATGAACAACTAACAATGGAAATTTGTTTGTGCCCAATTTCCATTGTTAGTTGCTCATAGTGAAAGAGCCATCCAAAGTTGTCAACATTTTCACAGTTCTACAGAGCGTAGTATTTTCCAAGACCTCCTCCCTCTCTCCCCCCGAAATACTATTTATCAATATTTATGTCACTACCATGAAATGTCAACGTTTTACAGTGCGTAAAGTTGTACACGGCCCTCGACGCCCCCTCCCCTTCCTACGCTTTGTAGAATTGTGAAACTGTTGACAATAGACCGATCCAGTAAGCTCCGCCCATTTAGAAATTGCCTTGCAACATGCTACACATGTGAGGCACGTGTGCAGTAGAGTCGCGTGCCCGCGCCGTGCGTCAGCGCCCTGGTCAGCACGTATTGAAACACGCACACGCACACACAGTCGCACATTACGTACGCACTGTGGACGTTTCTTTGTATTCGTGCACTTAAGAGAATTGGTCGGAAAATCGTTGTTTTCTCCAAATTCTTCCCTCATCCACCCCAATTTTTTCCTAATCCATGTTTCTAAACTTTACTCCTGAACCCTAACTTTTTTTTTTTTAACCCTCCAGTTTGGACAACATGACTGTGGACTTGAGCGAACGAGTGCAAGTCCACAATCCGTCACTTTTCCCCGCAAATTGTGGACTTTAATGGGTTTCGAGTCCACACCACGTACGCAAGGTGCGTACACAGAAACTGCACGCTCGAATGCAAAATGTGCACACGCCTGCAATACGCGTAACACACGCGATCGGACAAAAACATCTCGACACACATCTAGAACGCAGTGAATGCACAACAAAGCAAAACGACAAGCTATTTTGGGTGAGTTTTTCCCGTTTACACAAAAACACATTTATGAAGGGATTAAAAGTAGGTTAGGATAGTCTTATACAATCCGTTTTAAACCAGCTAGGCGCTGATAAAAATGATGTTTATGGTGTTTTTGCATCACTCGTGCTGCATTTCGCCGTAGCTCTGTGCACAAAATTTTGGAGATCCACTTTTTGGTTACCTCAACCTGAGGCTGTGATTGGTCAATTCCAAAATGGGCGGAGCTTACTGGATCGGTCTATTGTGGACGGCCCCTAAGTAATATGCCTCTTTGGTATATTTGTACACTAAAGTATAGAGTGACGTTCGCACTCGCAACCGTAAATGTGACAAGCAATTAATCTGTACAAGATGTGCATAAAACACACAAAAAGATTCAAAATGCATCATGTCTCTTTTTACAATGGACAAAAGCTAACAGACATAGCAACAACACACGGGAATGTTTGGGTGTCACCGGTCATGCGCGTACACCCCCTCGCCAATAGACGCACATGAACACGCATAAAAAAATACTCACCAGCGTGCATTGCGATACGTTCAAATTATTGAGCAGGTGCACCCCCACAAATTGTCAGTGCCACCCCCAGGTGCACCCCCCACGGAAAAATCCAGATATATGATTGTTTTTATATTGCGTTAAAAATGCAAGTAAAAGTTGAAAAAAAATGTGAAAACAATATATACCTACCTGAAACTGACTAGATGTCTGCTAAGAGTGCTGTATGCCCTGATTATACATGCATACTGTATATGCACGTGGTGGAACGGAAAGAGGACTCCCAGCCTCACTGTTTAATGCTCCAATATGCCCCTCGTCACAAGGACTCAAAATTACACGGTACTCAAAGAGGAGTGTCCAGAAGTGCTCTACCCTGGGGCTATTTCTTTACTAATTTGCCTATACTGTACTGTATGTACTGTACTTTTTTGCTCACCTGAGTGTCATGATACAAACGTTACTCGCAGACCTTCTCTCCTGTCTGGGAAGCACATGCCACAGAAGCCACCACATCTACCAGCCACTCGCTGGCCAACCTGCCATACAGAGAACAACAAACACTTTACTCAACTGGGGCTAATTTCATAAAGCCTGTTATTAGCACCCTTTTTCTGAATAAGCAGCACTCTCTCAATTTCATGAAACTCATTCTCGGCTTAAGCTCCTACCAAACCAAACTGCATGCTAACGTACCGATTTTTTGCTAAATAAACAGGGCGCCATCTTTTTTCGACGCCATACTCAGCAAAATATGAGACGTATATTTTAACAGATACACAACTTTTAGCTGTTGTTAAAATATCTCAGTCACTGACAGGCAAGGATTTTCTGCAGTAGTGACAATTATCTTAAAATGGATACTGATGATGATATTTGAAAATTTTGAAGCTGATATAAGCAAAGCAGACGATGAACACGTTCGAACAAAGCAGACGACAGCGTTGTACGAGCACTCTCTTCACGTGCTTAATAGAACAACAAGCTTTATGAAATATAAAATACGCTCTTGCTTGAGCAAGTTTTCGTGCTATGCTTAATCCAACATATTGGATAACATGTTTTATGAAATTGGCCCCTAGCCACTACTATATTCAGGCATGGAAATTGATCAGGACCAAGTGTCTGCAATGTCATTTCAGAATTACATTCAGCTATTTACCTTGTCTCTGGCAAGTCTTCGTGTGACCGCATACCCCTCCGTGCTCCAGTCCACATGTGGGGCCAGTGCTAGCTGGGTACCGATCAAGTTGATGTGGAAACGCCCCTGTGGGCAGTTGGCAGAACTGTAGCAGTCACCAGCTGTGGCATAGGGGACGAATTTACCGTAATGTACATCGGCAAATGTTGGGTCTGAAACTAGAGAAAACGAAACATAATAATGTGGTTAATGAGGTATGAAGACAAGTATAAACTTGGGGTGGGGGAAATAATAATTGAAGCCCTATAGACCCTATTCATACAGAGTACAGTTCAATCCTGTCCCTGAAAACATTCCTGCTGATCAGTAGGGTAAAGTGGCCGAGTGGTTAGGGTCATTGGCTTGAGTGCTCACGTGAAAACTTGCACGTTCAATACCCGTGCCCTTAAGCACAAATGTTCCAACCTAAAGCCGTTGGTTCAGTGTATTGTGTAACACACTAGAGCACTCTTTCGTATTTAAGAGTTAAGGGGATTACCCAATGTCTCTGGCCGTCGGCTGCCAATGGTGCCACCTACCTATATATCTCGATGCTTAGGTGGAAGAAATTTGTAAGCTTCTATTCACTCATACAGGCATGTGATTTCTCCGTTTTTTTCCGGAAATCCGTTTTTTTTGGCCCAAAAACATGACCCCTGTGAATCGTGTGAATCCGTTGAGAAATTAGGGGGTAGAGTATGCTAATTTAAATAGTCATAGCGCGCGACAAATTTCACGCGAAATTTCTGACTAAATACATAATATTGGATGGACTGGTTCAAATCTAAGTGAAGTGTCAGGTACTTGATGCATCCATACGCATGACGCGTGAGACTGATTCAGGACCCGACTCAAACAACTGAGTGTGTGGCATGATAAAACGTGTTGTGTACGTGTTTGTGTGGCGAGGTTGTACTGCATGCTATGCACAGCGAGCGCGTGAGCGGTGCATACGGCATGCTAGACTGGTTCCCGTCCACATATTCCACACAGGAGAATATAAGGACAGGGCGCTTCATCTTGATCTGTAATTGGTCGTCTTTGCGCATGCGCATTGTGTTTTTTATATTTAAAAATTGGCCAAGCCGTTTGCTTTAGGCAATGTACTTTATTTACATAATTGGATATGTTCGACACGCACGGCCAAGTTACAAATGTCAATGCAAAATCTGCGCACTTACTAAAACAATAAAAATAATAATAACCACGTGACGGGCAGAATTCTGCCCGTCATGGCTGCCCTTTACCGATCCCTATATTTTTGCAATAAGTGAACCAATCTATAGGGATCGGGAACCAATCTAACGGCATGCAAGGTGCAGCGGCAGTGCATATGATCTGCGTGGCAAACAGCGTCGCATGTAGCCATGTAGGCTAAATGTATGTTGTGAAAAATGTCGGCCCCGGGAGCAATTTTGCCGCGGGGCCCCGTGTCAGTTCGAGAAATAGACAAGGGAGTCAGAAATAAATTTCGATGGGATTGGTTCCGGTTGCAACCATGGTCAATGGTTGGCTTAATTTGCTTTCGTTGCAACAGACTGTCTCTACGTAGGCTAGTACGTACGTGGACGGGCCGAACAAACAACTGTTTTCACCCTCAAAATGGCCATCAGATGGTGCTTGACACCATCCGATGTACAAATGGATATCGATATTTAGTCCAAGGTACAACAATTTAGTTAAATTGTTATCAAAAGTGCAATTTTCCCCTCCGATTTCGAGACCGAGACCGCGCGACCGTTTCTTTCGTTACAAATTTCTTCCAAGTTCCACGTTGCGCTATAGCGCATAGCCGTGGCCGTGGTGCGCGTACGGTCGGTCGCGCATTGTAGAAACCGCTTGAGTGCAGCGCGGGAAATATTACAACGTGTAGTTAGTGTGAACTCTATAGCCATGCCTAATGCACGCTGTAGATTTCACACCAACTACACGTTGTAAATATTCGCGCTGCATTTCAGCGGTTTCTAACTACAACGCGCCCGTGGCCGTGTGCCAATCCTTGGTGGCCGAATATTCATAGATTTCAACCCAATTTCAGACCATGTGTCCAAAACATATGAAACAGGTTGAAAAAAAATTAAAAATAACTTTAAAACAAGCATAAAATGCAAAAAGAAAATCGCCCAATAGTTGCCCAAGGAGGCTCTAAAATGCACCACAGAGCATGTACAGTTCAAAAGAAATCCGGGGCCCTTATAAGCGGGCCCCGGACCCACGCCGTAATGACTTCGCGCTGCGCGCTCGCAATTTCAAGTTTTTTTTTAAACATCCAATCACATCCCTGCTCATAATATTGTACACATATTCATATGACATACATGTACATGTGTGCATTATATAAATGTAAATCATCATTATTGTTTTTTCTGCAGAAAAAAAATTCATGCAATAATTGTTACCAAGTGTGTTGCTATAGACTCATTGTGTCTTGGGCTCGGTTTCCTTTTGAAAAAAAAAAATAAATAATTGTACAATATGATATCTATTGTATGAAGTAAATTTCCCACACTTACTAATAATCTCCATATTGGTCATGTTGAGTCTGAGCTTTCGGAAGGTGGTCAGTCCAGCTTGAGGATGTCCTTCGTCCTTGCACTCACAGGCGTCATTGCGGTGGCCATTGTAGGGGCACTGAGTGGCTCGGATTAATCTGATAATCATCAAAAAAATAAAACCCAAGGAATAATTTATAAACAAACTTTTGCGAACTGCTTACCGAATAGCAGGACCTGTAAAAAAACATTTTTAAATTAGTGGCCTCATGTTTAGACCCCAGCAGTCTTCTACATAGGCAAAATTATCAAGACATGCAAAATAGCAAATTAACCCAATAGCACTCACTGGAAACAAGTGGTGTGTCTTATCATGGTGGAAGGATCTCCATGGACTTGTACTCCTCAGAGCTTTTTGGTATATGTTTAGTAATGTTCCTTGTCAAGGTAATGTTCCTTTTCAATAGTCACCAAACACAAGATTTGACAGAGGGTGCATCAAGCTATGAGTGCATCCCTATAAATTGGGGGTGTGTTTGCAGAAACTTGAATTTCACTGAGTTGACCATGGAAGAAATACGGTGGTTTGGGGGTGTTGTGAGGACTAATGGGTTGAAGAAACACAGAGAGAAGCAGTCCGGAAGAAAGATGGGTTATGGAGTGGAAAGCCCATTAGGAGAACAACGGGCAGGTCTGGGGCTAGAGGGTGAACAAAGCAGGGATTAGAAGTACCAGAAGGGAGGAAGGTTTGAGAAAAGGATTGTGGGAAGAAAACAGAAAGAATATAAAACACAGATCTCCAATAAGCTTGTTCTTGTTGGCCTTGTTCTTGATGATAAGACTGATAAGAAGCCACTATAATGTCTAACCTTTTGGGATAGATCTCGGCAAAATTTTCCACCTCCCCAGCAGGTAGGTTGATGAATTCTTGGGGCTCGCTGGTGCTCATTCCATGGCAGTGAACTGTTAGCGGTCTCCCTTGTACCAGGATGGAATAGTCTTTATCCTCGTGCAGGTAGTGTTGCAGTTGGACTTCAAGACAGCTTTTAGGATGACCTAAGAAGGGGATAGAACAAGTTTTTTAATACGATGCAAAAACGGATAAATGCGCAGATCATGATAATAGAGCCAAAACATAATGATGTCATGGTTTGTTTACATGCGTATTTTCCTATGGCCTCCCACTCTCACATAGAATTCAGGTCAGTCAGGCGTGGAAGCAAGTGCCGCAGCGGGACTTCGCCGCATTCACCCTCTTTTCCTCAGGTCTCCTTATAGCAATCAATCGGGCATGCTGTGCCGGACCTATCCCCCACCCTTCCAGGTGGTCCCCCAGCTGCGCCAACCACGACGCACGGGTTCGACCAACAGGTCACCTCCACCCCGGCGAATCTGATCTGACGGGGAGAAGCGAACCGTAGAGGCACAGCTGGCGCTCTCGGGTCAAGCAGGTTACCCTCTCCACACGCGCCCTGTCGAGCACCTCCTGGTTCGACACATGGTCTATCCAGCAGTACCAGAGGATGCGGGGAAGGGAAGTACTCAGGAAGGCGTCCATTCGTTGCCTCAACCCGCTGGTCAAACTCCACGCTTCACTCGCGTAAAGCAATACAGGCAAGACAGGCAAGACCAGCGAGCGGAAGACTCGGACTTTCGTACATCTGCTCAAATGCCGAGAGCACCAAATAGTCTTGTTAGGCGAGTTCATCACTCCCTGCGCTAGGCCTAGATGCCGAATGACCAGCCTCGCCCTCATCAGAATATCCATCGTCTCGGCAAAGATCACGGCGTCATCGGCGAAGTCCAGATCGGTGATCTGAACATCTCCAAACGACACTCCACAGTCGGTTCCTCCCACCATCCGTCCCATAATTCAGTCCATGCAAGTGTTGAAAAGCGGCGGGGCCAGTATATGCATCCCTGCATCCCTATTAACTGGAAAGAAGTCAGAGACATGCCGCATTTCACAGCAATCTCTGTTCCTGAAGTACAGGGAGGAGATGAGATGCACCAGCCGAGGGGAGATCCTGCAGAGCCCAAGGATCTTCCAAAGGGCATCCCTACTGACTGAGTCGAACGCCTTTTCGATGTAGGCTGCCTTCAGCCTACGATTGAACTCTCGAAAGCACTCGGTATAGACTCGGAGGGCCAGAATGCGGTCTACAGTGGGCCTCTTAGGAGTGAACTCGGACTGCTCAGAGGGCTGGTGGTCCAGCAGTTGCTGGCGCACTTGATTGAGAAGCACATGCGCAAAGACCTTGCCCGGAACTGAGAGGAGGGTTACGGTTTCGGTTTACTAGTTTTGTGACCTCGAGCGAGTAAAATTTAAGGGGGCCGGGGTGCCAACCCTGTCCCCTGAGGCTCCAGTTACAGACAAGGGATGCCTACCCTTCAGCACCAAAGTGCCGCTGTAGCCCGTGGCTCCAGTTATTCAGACAAGAGATGCCAAACCCTTCGACACCAGACCCTTACGAAAACCGTTTTTACTGCTCCCTGTGTGGATTATTTCTGGATGACCTTGGGGGAGCTCATCCCAAGAGCAGGACAACGCCTGGTCTCACCAGGGTACACCGGGATGAGCCCCAAACCATACACAAAAACTTTGTATGTTTAAAAATGTGCACATGGTTGAAAACCATCGCTTAATCATAGTTACACGTACCACTGCCATTCATGATTAGTCTTCGCAAGGGAAGGTGCCGCTGTAGCCCACATAGAATTCCACACTCGTAAACAAATGTTTACATCAATATATTTAACTTGAACCAATTCTGCATTCCAATCAAGAGAACAGGTTATTATGTGGATGAATGACTCCGTAAATCAAAGTTTATACACTGTTAACTCCAGTTACCAGTGCCTGTACTTTCATAATAAATCCAAAGGAATTAAACACCACAAAAGCACAGACATTTCATCTTTTGACCTGAAGATGAAAAAAGAAAGTAAGCATCTTGCAATAATCACCCACAGGGACTTGCAACCGCAACGAATCAAATTCTACTTTTTCATATCTTATCTAGCATCAGCTTATGGTGCAATACATGTACATGTACCTGTACCTTCAGAACTCCTTCATGACTTACATGGTTTATAGTTGCATATTTCTCTCGTCTCTGGCCTGATAGTCGGATGTCCACAATTGCTTCGTGGCTGCCGCTTCTCCTGGCCATCCCGACACTGCACCTTGCGCTCTCTGATGCCTCCGCCGCATTCTTTGGAACACTAAACAGGACGAAAAAAATTTCCATGAGCATGCATACCATGTGACATCGGTATTATAACAACCCTCAACCAATGGGCGAATCTGAGCACACAACAGTAACCCAACATCCCTCGAACAAGAGATATTAAGGAACTTTGGATTGGATGACAGGGACACTAATTTTGGAGTGACTCGGCCTTTTGTGTTTCAGTCTTACCTGACAAGGAGGAGTTGACGCTCGAAAATTTGTAAGAAATAATAAGAATAAACAAACAGGATGATGGCTTTCCGAAGATTGTTCTGTTTCTAGAAAAGAAAATGGATTATTTTTATCTGGGCAGCCAAGTTTCTTTGCTGATGATTTTGTCTGGGCGGCGCACCCGGACAAAAGAGCTAGTGGAGAGCCTCGACTTTTCATGACGACTTGTGAGCTTGGTCTGTGGTCATTTTCCAAGCCAAGTCGCTGTTTTCTACACAACACCAAAGCAACATACTCGCATGCGCAGTATACATGCGTTACGTCATTCATGTGTATATCACGTCACCTTTGTCCAATCAAGAGCTCCTTATTAACCGTGGCTTGAGGGATTGTGGTTGAACTATTATCATGTTCGAACCTAACTGCTCAATGTGCACGTAAGATGTTTTGCATAGTTTGGGTCAGGAAATTTTCAGGTCGTTGGGATATGCTTACAGTAAAACTGACAGTTGACAGCTAACAGTTTGTAAGCTGTCCGTATTGAACTTCATACAAGGTCCAGTGCGAACACAGCTAATAAGTCTTTTGAATGCAGTTAACTTTTTCCTTTTGGTTTTTTATTTTCTAATTTGCAAAGTAGTCAAATGTTAAAAATAAACAACATACAGCACTTATTTTCTGATCGCCCTCAAAAAGTTAAACAGCTAGAATCTCCCCATCCACATTTTTTTAGTTTTCCTGTTTATCATGGAGGTTTATGTTTATACAACGCGATTACAACGTGTTTTCCGCCAAAAACCGACAGTATTTGTTTAAAACGCAATTCAGTTCCGACCCTCTTCACCCGAAATTCTGAAACGCTCGAGGTCACTTGGTTTGTTTACAAACAGGGGCGATACGTCATCCTGAGAAACACACAAAACGGCCTGTGCAGTATTGAATGGAAAATATACGAAGTGTATGTTTATCATGCCTGTTTTGTCCTTGTAATTCAAAATACAAACGTGAAAACACCTGATGTAAAACGACAATAATCTACTATTATCTTTTTTGTGAAAAAAAACGTAAAATTGTGGCTCACAATGAAGTCGAGTCTTTTGAAGGAAACACTGGTGCATTGCGACCGGTGTTTGTCACGGAACGAACAGCGGTCCGTGTACAGCAGTGGGAATGGTGCCTGCGGGCCGCGCCGTAGTTCCCACGTGTTTGAAATTGGCACACGGTATATGCACATCGGCCGGTACAAGTTAGAATGAGCGACTCATTTTTCTCTCTCTTCGTAATAAAAAAGAATCTTAGCTTCTGCTCTTTTTTTTCATGATGTCTGGTAAAACATACAACCACGCAACTACTGGGCATATCTCTGGCTTTTTGGACCAAAACAATTCTTCAAAAAACACCATCTAACAGAGACGGTTTTCCAAGTTTTTTGCATGTAAACGTATGGAGCTAACAATCGTGTTGACCTTTCTTTCTCAGGATTGCGTCACGGGGTCACGCGCATATCATGAACTCCTTGCAATTTATCCACTTAAAACCGACAAATAAAAAATAATAAAAATCCACGTCGGCAAGAGGGATGTTTGGACTATCGAAAAAAGCCTAAATGCTGGATTTTCGTCAAGGGGGATTCTTCCTCTTTAAGTTTCCTTAATTTTATTAATTATTATAATAACTGCTTCAGTAGGACGATCTGTAGTACAAGGGCGCCCTCACCTGGCTCCATGATCCCATTTTCCAGTGCATGTCGGAGGTGCAAAGGGAAATAAAACACGGTCTGGTGCCTGCGAGCCTTTTGTCCCGATTGCAGTTTACGTCATCGGTTGGCATGGGCCACCCGTCTGGGCTGTGGGCTTGACATGTAATGGTTCTTGTCTGTGTGCCTGGCCCACACGTTGTGGAACACTACAAACAGAATGAAATAACCATTGGCTCATTAAAAAAAAAATTTAGTGTTTAGATTAAGACTAGTTTTTGTAATGGATGATACTCTATAAAAAGATTGGTAATTAGCGCTAAGCATATAGATCAGTCTTAGACCTGTTCAATATAGCACAATACCGGAACAAATTGGTAGCGTCAGTGTGTCCGAATCAAAACCATTTATCGAGTTCCAAAAATGCAATTAAACATGACCATTGTAAAGAACGTGGGCAAATTCAACTCAGCTATAAGGCAGTGTGACATACAATGTACTTTATCAGGTTTCCCTAGGAACCCAACTGGTGAGCACAATGTCATTTTTGGGTCATTCAGACTAAAGTGGGATAAACCAGAGGTACATTTCACCTCTCAGGTTTTTGTGCTCTCATCTATAAAAAAAAACGGCTCCTAGGTGTTGGCAAATGTTTCAAACTTTGGCAGTACTGTTCATTTAAGTAGAACGCAGCCCAGATTTCAATTGAGCTGTTTATGTAACCACAAAGTGATCCCGAGCTCAGGGTTCGTTCCTTTGCCAAAACAAGACCAAATCTCGGAATCTGATCTAGAGCCAACTTTGGTCCTGAGAGCATGTACAGTTTGGGATCTGGAGCTGATCCAGCTCGGTGTTTGACCCCGAGCTTGGGATCAAGTGTAAACATGGTGCAAAAGTTATAGACCACTTTTATCAGGGCTTGTACCCACCTCTCCCCAGGGGCCAGCCATCCACATCAGTCGGGGCGTGTTACAGCTGTGAGTATTGCACTTTGTGTTGTCCCTGGGCATGCGCTGCACAGAGCACATGCTGTTGTCCACTTCAATGTCCTTGGAGTCGGTGCATTGGACCATACGATACCTGCGGCCGCCATCGCAGGACTTTGAACACTATGTAAGGATGACAACAATTTTGTTTGAGTTTCCAACAGGCAGACACCAAAACCAGGTCTTGCAATATTTTGAGTATGAAGCAAAGTGTTTGAGTTGAGTGTAAATTTGACGTGCATCGCTTAGAGAAAATGCAGTGTTGAGGGAATTTGGTGTGAAATGATGCACTGAAAATCATAGAATTGCAAAAACGCTTGCTGGCCAAGTTGATTATGTTTTTAAGTGCATCATTTCAAACCAAATTCTCCCCATGCTGCATTTTCTTGAAGAGTGAACTGCTTATAACCAATTTAACTATAGTTTGACTATTTCCAATCAAACGCAGACTAGTCAACGATGGTTAGTCGTGTCTGGTCGACCATTTGGAACCAGCGCACAGGGCACGGTCGTGCTGGTCATTAGTACCCATCAGGTAGTGAGTTGATACAGCAATTTGCGTGGAACCAATGGACTAACCAAAGGTGTTCTCACTTGAGTGTTAGTGCTGTGTTGCCAGGATGACGTTCGACCAGTGGTTAATCTAGTCGTGAATTGAACTTGCTCATAATTGTTCCAAATAAATTTGTATTTGGGATGAGAGAAAAATCTCCCGATAAGGCCCTTAGAGTTTTTCTCTTATCCCACGTTTAGTCGTTTCATTTCAATGGTGATTAGGTACCATACCAGATGTTGCGTTCATTAATTTTTATTTTGTAAGCTGCACAACAGTACCGATAATTCCATGCAAGTAAGCCAATTTGAAAAGTTGCACAAGCTATATGCTCTTTTTTTTTTAATCAACCCCTTGCCATTTTTTACCCTGCAAGTCACAGTACCTGACTCCATCTGCCTTTCTTCCAGTGGTACGTATTGCACTTCTCCCGACTGCACCGTTTGGATGTTTTGGGCTTAATCTTGTGTTGAAAGCACAGTGCATCTTCAACGATTTGACCCTTTATCTGGCAGGTCACCTCACGGACTCGGACGCCTCTGTCACAAGTCACTGAGCACTGTAAGGAGAAATATTTGTGAGATAAAAATTGCAACACAGTACTGCTTCTATGGTTTCTTGCATTTGATGGACATTAAACCCTTAATAGCAGAGAACGAGTACAGCAGCAACAGTAATCAAGTTCATAATTGGGTCTTTCCACGGTAAAGGGGGCATTTTGGCAACACAGACCATATTTTCGAGAAAATACCTTTGTCTGGTCTCAAAATAAAAGAAATAAGTTTCACTTGTTCTGAAGAGATAACTTACACACGTGTAGGCCCCAAAAGGGTTACAAACAGTGTGACAATATGCTTTTCTAAAAACCCTGTGTACAAATTTCCAATATACGCTCATAACCAGGACGGACACTATTTGTAACCCTTTTGGGGCTCTTCAGAACAACAAACTTATTTCTTTTATTTTGAGACCAGACAAAGGTATTTTCTTGAAAATATGGTCTGTGTTGCCAAAATGCCCCCTTTACCATGGAAAGACTCAATTAGGTTTTTCTCAGGACTGGAGCCCATTTTGTCAATCAAGATAATATTTTCCCAACAGATGCTTTTATCTTTTCTCAAATAGAAAAAGTAACTTCAAATTGTTCTATGAAGATAACAAAAGCCCCAAAAAGGTAGTCTTAGTAGTCTGCCAACATACCTTTCGAAAAACCTTCCAATTCTAGTGTAACAAGGACAGAAACTTGTGGGACATCTTCGTCTGTCCTGTTACTGGGAAATTTGCACATGGAGTTTTTAGAAAGGTACATGTATGTTGTCAGACTACATATATCTGCTACCGTTTTAGGGTCTAAGTTACCTTTTTAAAACAAGTTAACGATACTTCTCTATTTTGAGAGAAGATAAAAAAGTCTTTGCTGGAAAATATCTAGATTGCCAAAATGGGCTCTAGACCCGAGAAAGATGAATGTTTTATCTGTATCTGTGTGATAAATTTCTGCAAAATTGCATCGCTGTGCATCAGAGATGAAGCCACAATACAATTTAGCGAAATAAATTAAAAAGAACAAAAGATTTCAAGTTAGCTGATGAACGGCATCAAAACAGGTGGCATAATCAAGCATTTTTATATGAAGCAGAGAAATCACAATGCTCAACCCATGGTATCAGTAAGTCAAGAAACAGTGAGATGCAATTTGTTTTCTTCAAATAAATGATAGATATGCTCACCACGTCATGAGACAGCAGATGAGTATTTGTTTATTCCGATTACCACGGTGAATAACCTATTTCGTTTTATTAATGACAGATGTCTTACCTCAGTCCAATCTGAAACGATCCACTTTGGTCTCAGGCAAATTGACAATCGACACATTCTCTGCGCAGCTGGCTTCTTTTCCCACCTCATCTCGCACTCCACATCTGGTCTCTTTTTGTCATCGCCATCTTCACAGGTTACAGTCCTCTGTCGAAAGCCAACACCGCAAGTTGCTGAACACTGGCTCCAATCGCTGACCCTCCACTGTTGTCTCGAACATTGTGCCAACTTGCAGGGCCTTTCTGAGTCTGGTCTAGGAGCTTTTTGTTGACACTCGCTGTCATTTTTTGCGTTTCTTGTTTCGTCTTGGCAGGTTACTGTTCGATGCTTGGAGCCAACTCCACAAGTCACTGAACACTGGCTCCAATTGCCGATTCTCCATTCTCGTTTAGAGCATTCTACCTCCTGGCACCCTCTTCTTGAAGCTGGTTTAGAAATGTCTAGTTCACAATTGCTGTCATCTCTTGTATTTCTGGCTTCATCCTCACAGGTTACAGTTCGATAATGAAAGCCAACACCGCAAGTAACTGAGCACTGGCTCCAATTTCCAACTCTCCATTCTCGTTTTGGACATTCAACCTCCTGGCATTGTCTTCTTAAAGCTGGTTGAGGAGCTTCTTCTTCACATTCACTGTCATCTGTTATATTTCCAACTTCATCTTCACAGGTTACAGATCGCTGCTGGGATCCAACTCCACAGGTCACCGAACACTGTCTCCAATCCCCAACTCTCCATTCTCGTTCGGGACATTCAACCTCCTGGCATTGCCTTCTCGAAGCTGGTTGAGGAGCTTCCACCTCACATTCGCCGTCATCTTTTATATTTCCAGCTTCATCCTCGCAAGTTACAGTCCGCTGCTGGGATCCAACTCCACAAGTCACCGAACACTGGCTCCAATCTCCGACTTTCCATTCTCGTATCGGACATTCGACCTCGTGGCACTGTCTTCTCGAAGCTGGTTGAGGAGCTTCTACTTCACATTCACTATCATCTCTTGTGTTTCCTGCTTCATCTTCACAGGTTACAGTCCGCTGTTGAAAGCCAACACCACAAGTCACCGAACACTGGCTCCAATCACCGATTTTCCATTCCGATCTAAGACAAGCTTCTTGTTGGCAAGTCCTCTCAGTATCTGGTTTGGTTTCGCCAGCCGTTTCACACTCGCCGTCATCTCTTGTATTTCCAGCTTCATCCTCGCAGGTTACAGTTCGTTGCTGGGAGCCAATGCCACAAGTCACCGAACACTGGCTCCAATCCCCAACTCTCCATTCCAATCCAGGACATGCTTCTTGCTGGCACGTCCTCTCGGTGGCGGGTTTGGCTTCACCAGTCGTCTCACATTCACTGTCTTCTTTCTTAACTCCTTGCTCATCTTCGCAGGAGATGATGCACTGCTGGATGCCAATACCACATGTAACTGAGCACTGTACAGGATAGAAAATAATTACAAGAATTAGCTATAAGATTCAATGAGTAATCAAGGAGAGATCAGAGTTAAAATGGATTCTTTACCCCGGCCTTCACAGCAGCTACAGTCTAACTTTGGAATATTCAATACTTCATATTCTGATTCTGTCTACAACAAAATATTTGATATTTATGTTTCAATTATAAACACCTACAATGGTAAATCATGCAATTTTACTCTGTGTCCAGCACATATATTACAACAAAAACAAGCAATTACATGCGGTCTACCAGGTGTCTTCATTTAAGTGATCCAACGGCTCATTTACAATTGGTTGCCACTTATTTTAGCATCGGTAAATGTCATTGAATATCAGGACTCAAATTTGATGATATCGCCATTGCAAAATTTTATATTAGCTCAAGTCCAGCACTAATACTAATAGGCAACAAATATTGGAACAACATGTATGTTTTTAACTGTAAGCACGCCTTGTTCAAATTGCCATTTCCAATTTCAGTCGACAGCAATTAATACAGCGCACTTTCTTAGGTAAAAAAAAGTAAAATTAATCAGGGCATCAAGAAGAAAAAAGAAAAAAGAAAAAAAAAGATGTCACCCAAGTGTCTTCTATACTTTAAAGGCCCTGTAGATGATCTGTTTTTTAGCGATTCTGCGAATAAAACCATTATAAATCAAAAGAAAGACATCAACAAACTCATCCGAAGAAATTTCAGCTTTGTCAAATGTACCACGTTTAAAAAAACCATGAAAATCCATATGCATTTTCCTGGTCTTGGCGGGGTGTTTCGAATATTCGTTCTCAGTTGATCGGGTGGCTTGCGTCATGCACTCTGTGGCGCACATACTGCGTGTGCGCGCGATCCATAAAAATGCATCGCGTTGGAACACGCACACGGAGTACACAGCGCCCATGCATTTTGGACCGCGTAGATGCGAACCAAAAATAAGTAAATCGTTTGCAAACGATCTAAATAATTTCATCTTTACGGATTATTTTCTGGTAAAATTATATAATTTTGAGCGAAAACCTTTCAATGGATAGTTGCTATTAATTCAATCTTTACTTTCAGAACTTTTCCCCTGTAAACTCGTCGATTACTTTTTGGGGTCATTGCAAATGATCCACTGGGCCTTTAAGAAGAAAATAGCATTTTATATTTAAAGGCTACAGCTCTTACCTAGGTACATCCTTATCTAGATTGAGACTCTAAAAGGAGCACCCAAAACTATTTCTTGTATTCAACTTTTCTAGTTAAATTACAGGCCTTCCATTTTTAAAATAATGCTCATCTTACAAATTAACTGAAGATATTAACTGAAGGCAGTTAGTGTAGCTTCAATGTGCAAAACTGTCCTCATAATGTTCAGTACAGTGCACAAAAAGAAACCCATTAACATTCCCAAATCAATTGAATCAATGGAGCATGTGTTAAGTTGCCAATGACCCAGAAAGTCAGCTGCACACTCCTAAAGAATGGATCCTGTTACAGCCTGTCACATAAATCAGTGTTTCTTATTCTTGTGATAACAAACATCTGAATTCTAGTTTAGGGTTGGCCAAGGGACATGGGCATAGACATGCAGACATACTGGCAGCAACAGCTAGGTGACATTTTATACTGAGAATGAAATACAAGTTGCACAGATGTTACATGTAGGTGTGGTAGTACATGTACATGTATTTTATGTCCCAAGTGGAATGGGGATTTAAAATTCTCACTTTGCATCCCCTTGGCAGAATGGCTTTCAACACCACAGGGGACCAATTTCATGAATCTGATCATCAGCAAAAACTTGTTCTTAGCACAAAATTTATTTGCATTGCAAAAATGGGTTAATTACCAGTTTTTTTATTTATTTATTTATTTACCACATCCAACAGCAGAGGGACCGCCAATTACAGGAATGGGAGCAAGTGTGGTTGAGTGCCTTGCTCAAGGGCACAGGTGCCACAACCTGTCCCTGCCCAGAATCGAACCTACATTCTAGTACTAGCACAGGAACTTATAAGTTCCACACACCAGACCGCTCGGCCATAACACCCCACCCCAGTAAAATTTGTATGTCAACTTAGCAACAGTTCTCAGTAACAGTAGCAGAATACCGGCCAATCGTAATACGATTTTGGCTGTTTACCCATTCTGTACTAAGAAAATTCTGTGCTAAGGAAATTTAAATGTTAAACAGCTTTATGAAATTGGCCCATAGCATGCTCTTTGAACTTTGTCTGAATTCAATCCCACATCTTTCACACATGTGTCACGGAAACAAAGCTTATTTCACCCCAGAGCACATTTATGTGTATCATAAATTTGGTGTGAAAACTTGGCAAACGGGAACAAAATTACCTGAGCAATTTTATAAACCTGTTTGTTTCACACCAGTTAGCATTTTATAACCTGGTGTGTCAGTTTTAAAAATCTGGCTTTTGTGAATTATTATTATTATTTCAAATTATCTTCTTCTGGACTCTCCCCATCATATACTGAATGAATCATGAATGTTCACTAATTCTTGGGTGGTAAATTACTTGACACGCGATAATCTAGAGATGGTCATACTATCACATTCAGGAACAGGGATAGAAATGATCGAAGAGCTGTAAACTTGCACCTGATTCATGTCAGACATTGTGCCCTGTACTACTCAATCAACACAGTAAACACGTGGCCCAGGGACTATGTATGTAATGTAACACTGGCAATAATATCAAATGTATCCAAATTTATCTGTATTCAGAAACTTATATTGGCTATATGTTCGCATGCCATACTATACAACGAAAACTGTCAAAGATTCGACCCGTGTCTTTTTAGCAAAACTAAACATTCTGATAATGAAAATGCATCTCTGACACAGTGGCGGATCTAGAGGTGGCGTTGAGGGGGTTGCAACTTCTCCCTTGAGCGGCGAACTAATGAAGAAATAAATATTGCATTAAAAATCCCTCTCCTGAAACCCTTTTAAAAAGCCCCTAAAGTGCCTTAGATTGCAGGAAAAAACACCTAAATTTCAAAATTTTTGCAGGGCATGTTTTCGGCACACAGTAGGAGCCACAACCCCACCCTTAAACCAAAAGCCTAATCCGCCCCTGTGACATCACAGAATTGATTAAAATTATGTATAATATAAAATTTACTCCATAGACAATAAACTGGCACAAATCCATTTCTTACATTTTATGTACCCCACCATAACTAATAACACATATCCACTGTGGGGTTTTAGCGTAGAAACTGCACGTTTTATATGGCTCCAGCATTTAACTATCCAAATATTGTACTACTTTGAGTTTGTATAATTTCTTTCTCAAGCTTAACGCTACGAGGGATGTTAAAATGTATACTGAGCAGCAAAAGAAAGGCAAAAAATGTCTCCACGTTTTGATTTAAAAACCAGTCAATCTGAGAGCGGGAATTTTCAGCACACAGAAGCTTTGTGCAGTCATGCATAATGAAGCTTTTATGTGAACATTTTGATGTCAACTTAATTACAAAAGAAATTTTCAAATTTTGATTAAATTTCTTTTGCTGCTTGGTATATATGCCTAAATGGTACTTTACAACGTGATTACTCTGGTTCATTGGGCACAACTCTCTAGGGATTTTTATGCAGTAGAAGGATTTAATGGATTCCAATCCTGGATTCAACGCCACAACTGTTGGAATTAAACCAAAGGTCCTGGATTTAATGTGTTGTTTAAACTGCTCAACATGGCACTCTAATTAGTAAGAGCATCACATCTCTAACACAAATTGTGTTGACACCTCGTTGAATTGCCAGGAAATAACTAATTGGACTGAAGGCAAAATAGTGAGCTGAATTGGCGCCAACAAATGGCGCAAGCCTATTCATCAATGACTAATACCAATTACAAATGCTGAGCACAAAAAAACATTTGCTACACGCTTAAAAATCTATTGTTAAATTAACAATTAAAACGTGCGGTGACTGACTACATTTATTTGGTTGGATTTAACACGATAACTGTCAGATTTTAACACATTATTAATTGTCAACCGGAAATCATCACTCAATATAACACACCTTCATAGGCTTGCAAGTTTAATCGCATGAACTGGGACATACTTGCAGCAAACAAGAGCATTTCATGTGCTTTTTACATTTGAATGTTGGTTGAAACCAGGAGGTAGCCATGGTTGAAATAACACCCAGGGTTGTAACGATCGTCTCCCTCTGCTCGAGTCCCAAGTCAAGTCAAGTCAAGTCAAACTGCCCTCGAGTCTTAAGTCAAGTCAAGTCGAACTGCCCTCGAGTCCCAAGTCAAGTCAAGTCAAACTGCCCTCGAGTCCCAAGTCAAGTCAAGTCGAACGGCCTCCGAGTCCCATGTCAAGTCGAGCATGTTTGTCAAGTCGAGCATGTTGGTCAAGTCGGATCAAGTCAAGTAGTATTTGTTCAAGCTAATTTCAAAATGAGTCCAAACCCTGAATCTTGCATTCGTGTGGGGTATTTATAGAAAAATATTAATTCCAAAAAACTTTATTTTTTAAGGTGCCACACCCAAAACGCACAGATTGTACACGTATATCTTTAAGCACAAAATGTGCAACCATGGGTAGGGCCTATGTCCTCAAGTAACAAAGAAACTGACCTGCAAAATGGCAGCTATTCGATATGGTCTATATAGCTTCTAACATGCGCCCATTACCATTTTACCCAACCTCTTAAAATAATTGTTACTCATCATGCAAAAAGTGATGGACTTGCAATTGGTACGAAAATGCCCTTTTCACACGACATCAAAAAAAACTCGCAAGGTTTGAGACAGAATTTACGAGCAGGGATTGTTTACTTTAAGATTACACGGTAGGGTGATTTGGCGTACTTTCACATGACACAGCGAAAACATCACTGGCGTTCCTTGAGACGAGAATGATTTTTCCGTGTGTCGCTGTCAGACCATTGATTTTGCACATAAATGCTGCTGATACAAGCAGCCAATAACATACCCGCGAGAAAGTGTACTGCGACAGCAGAGATTGTCCAAAAAAAAAAACATTCATGCGGCTACGATGGAGTCGTCCAACAGCCAATAAAAAGGGGATGGCATGGTCAAAATCCAGGATCGGAACGGTGATCAGATCCATGACCGGTGGATGTACTTTTCGCGGAATGTGGCGTTGTGCATGCTGTGCTGTCACAAGGGTTGTGTACGGTGTATAAATGCGCATTGCGTCGAGTGTAGCAAAGGACGTTGTACAAATCGTTTCACACGATCGTTTTCAAGGATACCTTGAGACTGGACCTCCGCCAAAATATCTCAAGGATTGAGAACATTTCTCAAGGAATGCTTGAGACTCTCAAGCATGGGTGTCCTTTCACACGATGGCACTTTTGTAAGATTTTCTCAAGCATAAGAAAATATCCTCGTGTGAAAAGGGCTTTAGGCACCAGTGTAATTTATGAAACCAAATTTATTTTTCTCAAATATTGTGGTTTCTCACAGTGACATTTTTGCAACTTCTGGGGTTTTGTGGGACACGTAAAAGGAATCCTATACTCCCTTTAACATGGATAAGTACAATGTACATTCACTTTTTGACAAATTACATCACTTTGAAGCAGGGAACATTGTGCAGGATTGTTACACTGAAGTGTGCATGAAAAGCCCACAGTGGCTGCCAGGTCAATGCAGGTTTCCCCAGGGACCCAGTAATATGGGTCTCCATCCTTGATTGATGGCATTCTCTGGATACACTGTGGAGGCATTTTGCTTCTGCTGGATCCCATTACACATTCAGGTTGCCCCTTGGTATGGGTTGGGATTTGTGTTGGGTCTGCTATGACTGAATTATGACTTCTTGTTTTGGGATAAAGGCTCTGATAAATGGGGAGGCAGGCACTTTTGGGAAAAGAAAATTTAATTCGGGGATTGTTTGCCCTTTTAATAAGTTAAAAGCATGTGCTCAGATGGGACTCAAACCCACAACAGAACTAAAATTGGGTCAACCTAGAATTCAGCTGATCCGCATGCCTCTCCATGTTATGTTTGTTAGGTATTAATGCAAATACTATATTACAATTACAAAGTTTTGGTCAGCATGTTTAAGCAAGTGTAAGTGGAAAGGACCAAGGACTGGAGCTGTTTTGGTCTAGTGTATAGCATTCGAACACAACCAAGACTGACCGTTTTTCAGTTAAAGAAGTTGTCCAGATTTATTTCAGAAAATGGATTTCGTTCTAACGCGGTGCAATAGTTAAGACATCAGGCCGTGTGCCGCTTTCGGCGATACACACATTAAAAACGTATTGGAAGCAAGACTACGACGTCGCCTTCGCACACGGTGACGCCGCTTATTCGAACTAGGCCGAACTAGGCAGGGCTAAGTTCGGGCACGTAAAAAAAATCGCGCGTGCTTTGTTTGGTATCTTTGTTTTCAACTCGAGATCGCATTTTTTGGCTTCGCTTTCCAGGGGAAATTGCGATAAAAAAAACATGGGTCAAAGAACTGTGTTTTGAAGGCAAGTCGAGGGGGTCAAGGGTTGTGGGGGTCAAGGGGGTTTTAGAACAACCCTTATGGGACCAGATAAATTAGTTTACAAAACATTGGTGGTTTTTTGAAATTTCAGAATAGTAATGAGAAAAATATGACATGATATGGTATCAAAATCTCAACACCCATAGGAAAAATGGTGGGCTCAAAAATGTGATCTGGACATGCTCCTTTAAAGGTAAGGGTCTAATTTGGTAATTACCCTTCAAAAAATGACTGAATTAATATCTAAATGCTTACTTGTTATCAAGATGGTAATGGTAGTAATCATCCTGTGAAATTACTTAGATACAAATGTGGACAAATGTCCATATGAGTTTGAGAAATCTGGATGCAGTGAAAAGCAACTTGGCTTCACCAGAATTCGAACAGCGGACCTTCTGCTTAAGTTCCCCCATTGATGAGAAAACAATAAAAATAAACAAATCCAAAGATCGCCTATAGGCCATTCATTTATGCACAAAAACCATGCACGGATTTTTATGTTTTCTGAAGTATTACTGCATCTATGTGGCTGAAATTTCTACAGGACATAGGTTTTCAATTACGAGTGCATGGAAATAGAGTCGTTTTTAACAGTTTACCAATTATGTACTCTACCTTTAAACCAAAGTTGGATTGCTTTTTAATACTGCTGTGTCTGGCCTAGACAGTACCATTGCCACAAAACAGCTGGAACAACTGATCATTTTTTAAAGTCCCAACCTCTTGGGAGACTGAAGAGGCCCTTGTCCAGGGCCCACAACACACTGACAGCTAACATCCCTTAGTAAAACAAACAACTTGAGAGGTGAAATGTTCCAGCTTGGATGGATAAAGGTCAAAGAGGAATTGATGCATGGGGCTGCTGCAATTTAACATGCACCACTTGGTCTTGTACTTGTGAATACTTTTCAAGGTGGGGATAGAAATTCGATCAGGATTTCTGTGCAAGTGTTGATTGGGTTCTCATGGGGCAGAAAACCATGAGGTTGTAAAATCAACTGATACTGTCTAATTCACACATTGAGATACATGTTGGAGCAAAATAAGATTTTATTATTTATTTGGCTAGCTTACCTGAAGAACAGGGCTAGGGCTAGCTGCGTTCCACCTACGCAAACGTTGCCAACGTTCGCCACTGGTTACAGTGCTTTTGTGCACTCATCTATGGAAAGCCGGGTACCTGTTGCTGGCGAACGTTGCAAATGTTTGCAATGATTGCATATTTGGAACGCAGCCCTGATGTTTGCTGCTTTTGACACCAGTTGTGTGTCCATTCTGCAAGAGCGTCAAATTTTGCCACCAAAAATAGCAATAATAACTGTTACAATAATCTCAAATTAATCTTAAATAATCTTAAAAATGGCCAACAAAATTTCAGACTTTTTTACGGCTTTTTCTGTTGCAGTCCTGTTTCTGTATTAAAATTTTGCTCTGACCTCAACTACACACACCCAATCTGGGATGAACTCTCCATGGACTCTGCCTGCAGCTGCAGGCAAAAACCACAACAAGATCCCAAAGGAGTCCGCTCTGGTTATCAGGTGTTAATAGAGTCTATAGTTATTACTGCCAGTCCCTTATATTTTGGGCTATGTTAAGACACAGTTAGCCAGAGAAAAAACAAATTGAAATCGTACAATTATGCCTAAATTGGCCTGGATCTTTTATCGTTACTGTCGACATTGATGTAAATGCTGAAGCCTTCAATTTATAGTCATGATATTGGGGGAAAATACTCTCCAACTGGGGAAAAAATACCTTTGAATAAACTGAGAAATTCAAAAGCCATGTCCGCATTGGAGTTTGGACTTGCAGGGGCAGATCCAAGAATTTTTCCAGGAGGGGGTTTTGCCTAGTGCTGCGACCGTGTAAACGTTTAAACGTTTGAACGACCGAAATGTAAAAACCAACTTGTGAAAAAACGATCCTTCCTTTTTCAAAGATCGAATGGCCGTTTTGCGCAGCCGGAAATTTCTAAAGAGGCAGTTTTGTTCTGAAAGAATCAGGCAGCATACCGCTGTGATGAGCCCAACGGTCGGTCACCTTTGTGGTTTCAAGACGAAGATGTACAGTTGCGTTCGCGGGCGGAAGCGATTTTACTGATAGTTTTCGGTTCCATCTTGCAAGTTGAATTTAAGGCAGGGCGGTAAACACTGTGGAGCCGACGATCGTAGTTGTGTTGGAACTGTTATTGATTCCATTCTCTCATTGGTTGCTGACTTTGGGTTTGAGTGACTTCTCGAAAGTATCCAATTACAGCAAAGCCTAGCTGAACTTTCGTGGCCTGCATCATGTATGCTCCAATTCAATAAAGTGTCAGTGTTGCCGTGCGAACGCACATGATACCAGGTCAAAGAACTTTATATTGCGAGGGCGGTAATAAGTTTTACTTTTTGTTATGTTTACTATTCGTTTAAACGAACGTTAAATTGACGTTTAAACGTTTAGAAAAATAAACGGTAACTCCCAGCGCTAGTTTTGCCACCAGGGAGGGGTTTTGCCCGTCAGAATTTTATGTCAGCTTGTTTCGGACAGGCGGACACACAACAAATGCATTACATTATTTTTTGGGTTTCTGAGCAGGGAGGCGTTTTGACCCACAAAACCCCCCTCTGGTTCTGTGCCTAACTTTTCTTTTGGTTTGTTTTTTTACCGAGACGATGGTAAAATGAAAAATGGCTAAATTTGACTGCTGTCCGCATTTGGACTTTTGACTGCTGTCCGCATTTGGACTTTTTGACACAGTAAAATGTTACCGAGACTGTGGGAGAGCATGCGCAGTGTTCCATTTGTAGTTTGACCTTCACAGCCCGGACGTACGCTTCCCCAGTTCCAAGTTGCATTTACTGACTAGCTGTGTCTACATTGGATTTTTCGTCTTGGGGAAAAGTTCCCTGGTCAATTTTCCTGGGCAGACTTTGGCCAGGAAAAGTAACCACTGGACTTGGGAAAAGTTACTGAGAGGAAAAAGTCCTAGGCTGTCCACATTGAACTTAAAATGGGAAAGTACCCATCGTTTCGGTAAGTTTTCCCCATAAAATGTTCAATGCGGACAGGCCTTAACAGTAAAAGTTTGAAATCTTGAAATAGTACAATTATGTCTAAATCGTAAATGTTGGCATCTTTGTTCATTGTGTGGATCTTTTATCCATCGCTGTCAATGCCGAAGCGTTCAATTTATAGCCATTGGGGGGAGGGGGGGGGTGGGAGGGAGGGGGGGGGGGGGGGGGGGGGGAACTCTCCAACTACCTATGGCTGAAGGAGGAAAAATACCTTTGAATAAAGTGAGAAATTCAAAGTTTTTATGAAACCAATCCCACTAACCCGTGACAAAGAGTTCTTTGTATCCAGTACTGCCTCCCACAGGGCTTTTTGTTTTCCTTGGTTAATTTAATATCTACATATTACCAACAGATGAAATTCCCACACATGTGCTGCCCATATGTAACACCAGCTAGCATCACAGCAAGATACACACACAGTATCTGCCCAGACCCAAGACACCAAAGCAGTGCAATAAAGTTCACAGCTTGAGACAAGGACTGGATTTCGTTGGGGCGCTCAACTAAAAATACTGCTTAGCAAAACAAGTGACTGGCTAAAAATTTTGCCCCATCTGTGTTACATTTGACTGGTACTTGGCCCAATTTGTTTAAGCATGAAAATCAGCCAAGCAGTCTTTTCTGCTAAGACGTTGGGCCCAGCACAGCTATTTTTTCCCGTCAAACAATTCGAACCAAATGGATCAAATTGAAGCACCCCGTGTTCCCATTTGAGAAAGCTAGTTTTGATACCCCCGCTGGCTTCGCGTCTGGCCACTGCAAGCCTCCAGCGTTACCCCAATGTGACCTATTCACACCCCATCGAGAGAAACTACCTTCAGGATGGGGTATTTTAATATATTTTTTCCGAGGACTAGTTCAAGAGTTGAGGGTACGGGTATCAAGGATTTTCTTTGCTTATGATGAGTGCATTGAATAAGAAAATATTTATATACTTTTTCTATTGCTTAATGCCAGATTTAAAAAAAGTTGAATGAAACTAGGCCCCGATCAAAAACATTTTCTTGCCACTTAATACTCTCGGATACTTTACACAACAAAACATAACACATTGGCACCACTGCTTTACATCCCATTTGAAGGATGGAGCAAGCGTGGTCCTGTATTGCAATATTACATTTTAATTAACCATTTCACCAGAAAATCTTACTCATTGGAAGGTAAAAGTGCTTCCAACTGTCCAATGCAATGTCCCCCTTCCCCACCCACCCCGAGGTTTTCATGAGAATACGGTAACTGAAGATGAATTTATTGTGTGTGCACACAATTTCTTTTTTTTACAAGAGCACCTCCATATGAATGAAACTAGGCCCCTGATGATAGTGGTATAATGCTTCATTTTCCATGCAATATAGCCAGAAAACCAGCTTAAATAGGACAGTATATTTGCACACTTTCTTGAAAGCATGGACAAAGTTTTCTTAGAATGTAGTTGAGAGGCACTGATGACGAGTTGGTCCAGCTAGCATGTATCATTTGGCAGATCTAGGAATAGACCGTATCGAATAGCCGCCATTTCGTTGGGCAGTTTCTTTGTTCCTTGGGGACATGCATGGTTGCACATATTGTGCTTCCATTGTTGAACGGTTTAAGTAACAAAAGGTAGGCATACCCTACGAAATGGCGGCTATTCGATACAGTCTATAACCTCACAACTCCTCAAAGAATTCGTAACAGGAAAACCAAGCTCAAGAAACCCAGACATACAGCAGACAGTGCTATCAACAGTGTCACTAGCTGCAACAACCTACATGTAGTACCAGTATTAAAGTGAATCATATAAATTGTATAATTTCATATTACTCATCCGGCTCGCAGGTTTAGTAGAGGGGCAATTCCACCTTCACTATTTTAGGCTTTTATTATATCTGTTGACCAACTTTTAAAGGAGTTTCATGTCCAGATTTTTCCAGAAAATGGATTTCGTTCTAATCTAACCCAACAATCATATAAAATATACCTCCCTAAAATACTACCCATGGGAAGAAAACAGGACATTTGCAATCTCCAATTTGAATGTGGAAGCAAGAGGCTTAAGGTTGGTGTAACCGGATACTTTACTTTTCAAAACATTTATGTTTTTTTTAACGATATTTAAGTATACGAATTGAGAGCGCAAAGTTTCAGAATGGTAATGAGAAAAATATGACACATGATAAGGTATCAAAATCTCAACACCAATAGGAAAAATGTGGGAGCTAAAAAATGTAATCTGAACACGCTCCTTTAAAAACTGCCAAAACTCAATGTGGAGTTGAAATTTGCGGGAAAAAATGCATTCTTTTCTGTGAATTCTACCAGGAATCTGAGATGACTTCGGGCCTTTTGTGGTTATACTATACTCTCCAAAATTGAATTTTTGACTCAGGAAAATTTTACCAAGAGGCGTGATAAAAACAGATGACACCAACATGCTTCAGTGATCACTAGTTTAAACTTATGAGAACCGTGTTTTTATCCTATGCATATACAGTTAAAAAAAGAAATTCAAACTTTGTCTACATGTACATCCTAAAGACAGTGCCATCAATATCCATGCCATATTCTTGAAATATCTGACAATTACACTGGATAATCAACGATAACATCTGTTTATCAAGGACAGTGCATTGGGATAATTCCATAATTTTTTTGAAACTATTTTACATCACAGTGGCGCCAACCTGATCTAAAGATTTTTTAATAATAAATATAATATTTTGGTCGGGAAATCAGTAGTTGGGACAAACGGCTTGCTATATGTGGCCATCAATATCCTTTTGAACTTTTTGTTTAAAGATAGTATACATGATTGGTAAACTGTTACAAATAGTTTTATCCCCCTGTGTGATTGAAGATATGCATGCTTTTGCTATGGAGCTGCGTATTTCGTGGCATGAATTTGGCGCACACGCATTGCTGACGAGCCTGTGCCTTTAAAACCAACCTGAGCAAAAACCAGCTCCGTAGGCCTACTTCGTCTAACTTTTGAAAAAACAGTCAAAAAAGGGTTTGCAGTCATTTCGCCCCAAAAAGTGGCGAAGTGGCATTTGGGCGATGTAGTGTTTGGACAAAGTAATTTGGGGCGAAATGGCACTCGGGCGAAGTGGTTTGGGGCAAAATGGTTTTGGGGCGAATTGAATTTTCGTCTCATGAGACGAAAACTACCGTAATTGTTTTACTCATTTCTCAAAGACTATATAGCACTTCAGACAAAACCATTTCAGGGGAAGTTTTCTACGGTCATCATGTTTATATTGTGTAAGTTAGGCATAAATCTGTGAACATTTATGATTTTCGAGATTGTGTATACTGCCTTTAAGTGGGTGATTATGCATTACTCTTGTAATAACCACCTATACTGAGAAAGCCCAGACTTTTAGAAACTGGTCTGAAGATTTGTTTTAATATAAATATTGAATGACATGCCCTAAAAACCCCTTATCTGACCAAAATTACATTTCCTTCCATTCACATCAAAACAAAGCAAGTGTTGTCAAAATAAAACTCTAAAACCATATCTGACAAAAGAATGAAGAATGTCAGATGTGCACTTTCTCTCAAAAATGTCCCAACACACATAGGCCTATGAGTAAAATTCTTACAAACTGACAGCCTTACCTTGTCATAATGTGTGCCATACTCCGACCTGAAAGTTGGAATCTAGTCCATTGAATTTCAAAATATGGAATCAAATCTCCAGGCTGTTGGATAAATGTTGACCTACAATTAGGACATTGTACCCTGTACCACATTGCCGCTACCTCAAGCAAGCTACATATGTTATGGGTGGGTCTCCATTGCACATGGCAGTGCAGACAAAGTGTGCTGCATATACAAATATGTAAATACAGCAAGATATTGTTTTACATATCACTGTATAAACAATAACTAATTAATTCCTTGGATGAAGAATATATTAAATGTTTAGTCCAACTGGCTTTAGTAAAGTAACTACATAGTATTTATCCTGCATCTAGCCAGACAGAGTTTGAGGAAGGTTTCTCATTGGTTGGTTGCCACCAAAAGGGGGAGGAGCAAAACTAAGTCTGACCAATGATTAATTACCTGGTGCTAGATCTAAATAGAGATTTGCATAGTTCAAAGGTCACCTAAATTGAATTTTAAAAAATTATTCAGTGTGGCTCTCCCCCAGTGAAGGGGAGAACCACACAGATTTTTACAGGGGACAGCAGCAGTGACTAGAACAGCCCCTGGATAACCAGCCAATCAGCAAGTGGCAGTGACTGCACAGCTGCAGCTGACACATGTAGGCTGTTCCATTATTTAGCCTCAGAGGGGGAACTCCAGGGACTCCTTTAGGGTTCCAGACTGTGAGACTAATAAAATGGAACAGCCCAATTTTGTATAATTTCTGGGAGGTGGACTTGAACTTTCCTCGAACTGTGTCCTCACTGTGACAGTGCTAGCCATCCCACATTAAGCATTCAAAATACATATTCAAGTACATTTAAACATCAACAGTGCACTAAACAAATATACTTCTATTTACATCAAATAAGTTAAGAGGAGAAAGAACATAATTACTGACACTTTGTCTATATTACAGTATTTCTCCTTTTGGTCCTATCTATAATGAATAAAATATATACAGACTTGTTTTCAAACAAGGAGGTACTACATGAACGTCGAGAATTTGCAGCATTGTAGCATATAGCACCAAGTATAAAGTCAAAAACAGAAATTACAATTGTGTATTTATTTTTACTTTCTACAGTTTTGTACATCTAGGTATAGAATGAATCATGCAAACACACTGTAAAAAAATAAATAAAAATAAATAAATGAAGAAAAAAAAAATCTTCAGTGAACAAAGAATAAAATGTTGTTACAAATTGAAAACATTATCCCCAGCTCACATGTGCAGCATTTCAACAAATCGCGATAATGTCAAAGTTGAGGCTATATGTGCGTCGTGTCTAGACATAACTAAATGGCACAGTGGTCTAAGTCATGTTCGACCCAATTACAAGAATGCCAGGCCCCAGCCCCGGAAATTAATGAACTACCTTTTTGTGGAATTGACTCATAGGAGGTAGTCTGGAGGTGCATGCTGGCAAAAAATACAATTTACACAGAATAAAAAATAAATTCCTGCCATATCTATAAAGGCATGTCACACCCACCCTTATAAAGGTAGTCCCCCTTTTAAGCACACATATCACTTATATTTTGATACACTTAAATATTTCACAATCAATACACAAACTTCTAGAATGGAATAACAAGACTGATTTTAAGACCATTTTACGACTATCACCAATAAATAATTTTGTCACAATCTTTTACTGGGAAACGGCCGGCCTTGCGGGACCATTTAGACAGGGTACTGTGTGTCTAGGGGATTCTCCATAACCTGCCTCTTATGGTATCCCCTGAAAAACTGTTTACTTGTCACCTGCCTTGATTGCGATGTCGTTACATTTAAATGTAGATTAATATTTTTTGTATTTTATTACTTCACTTGATTTTGTAACTTCTTTTTGGGTGGTGTACTGTTGTGGTCTGTGAAGCGCCTTGAGGTATTTTACGTAAGGCGCTGTTATAAAAAACTATGTATTGTAGGATAGGGCGACAAATCGTGTGTTTAAAAAAGGTATATTAGGGCGACGTGCTCAATAGGGCGACATTTTGGTGTCGCCCTAATATTTTTGAGTTAAAAATTTTTTTTTTTAGGTCAAAAACCATTTCTTTTAGGTCGAGAACCATTTTTATTTGGACTGGAGCTGTTTCTCTTCGGTCTGTAACCATCTCCAGAAGCTTCGGGTAAAAAAATAAGGTGTCATTTTGAGTGATTCTTGCCGAAATTTCGGTGGTCTCCGGTGAGAGTCTTGCCGAAGTGTCGCCCCATTGCGTCATTCAGCGTTCTTTAAATATCTATTATTATTATTATTATTATTATTACTGCTGTCTGCACTTTTGACAAGGAGAATTCTACTGAGCCGAGTGAAAACAGCCTACTCAGAAAGAAAGGTAGCACATTGGATATTTTCTTATGGCAAAATTTAACGAAGGCAGCAATGGATGGCCAGGAATGATAACCATTGATAAGCGATATGGTAAGTTTCCTGGTCTATCCCCACTAATTAAAGTACCATTGACTTGTTGAGTTTATTCAAAAACAGTCAAATCCGAACATCCCTAAAGTTCCATTGTGTAGAGTCAGTGAATATTCATGTCTTTAATCATCTGTGGATCATAGAGGTTTTGACTGACTGGAAGTCCTTTCCACTCCATTTCTGCCCAAAAATCTGGACAGCACAAAAATCTAGATAGCACAAAATCTTGATGACACAAAATCTGGATAGCTCAAAAATCCGGACCTAGCTCAAATCTTGACAGCCCCAAAACCTGGACAGCCCCAAAACCTGGACAGCCCAGAAATGTGGACATGTCAAATACCTGGACAGCTAAACAAATCTGGATATCACCAAAATCTTGACAGCTCAAAAATCTGAATAGCTCAAAATCTGAATATTTCAAAAGCCCGGACAGCTCGAAGTATGGACAACTCAAAATCTAGATCGAGAGCTCAAAATCTGAAAATGTGGATATTTTAAGATCTGGATAGCCCAGAATCTAAATTTCTGAAAAACTCAAAGTTTGGATACAGTACCTTCCGTTTCTGTCATGGCATATACATGTAGCAATAGAGGTTACCATGTTTAACTCAAAACTCTGCTTATCTCAAAATGTTATCTTATTTCCCCTGATTTAATCAAAAATTCACTGTACATATCCTGAACGAGTTACCATCAAAATAGCTAGCCTTCTTTAATATAAAACCTATGAAGCCCTGTCAGTTAAAGGGCCTGTGACATGCTAAACAACTTTGTGCCTAAGCTTTGCTTCATAATGACGGATTACTTGTTCAGCAAGACATACTATTGTTCGTTTGGATGTAAAATCAATAAAAGGTGGCCTTTTTCAACTTTGAAGATTTCACTGCAATAAATCACAGACAGAGGGCCCTGTTTTGAGTGCATCACATAAGGAAGACAGAAGGGAAAAGTTAAGAAAAAACATAAGACTTCAAGTTGGACTTGTGGCAAATTGCTGCAGTTTCTACCCCCAGTTGTCATGGCTTACAGCAGGCAACATGTAAAACAAACTCAAACAGCCATGGATTACAAAAGTTTCAGGAAAATTGAGAAAAAAAGTGGAATCTTTTGTGCACAGTTGAATGTGATTTTCCAGTGTTTACCTCTTGTGACATAGTGACCTTGGTCATGAATATGCATATTCGCATTAGCATACAAACTAAAAACCTTTGTTTTAACCCCCAAAGCAAGCTCCAAATAGGATTTTTATGACTTTAACTGAGTAGAGTGGTTTTAAAGCATAGATTTCATTGATAAAAATCCTAAATAAGGGGCCCTTTAAGTATCCTAACTGGATAGCAATCCCACTCCCCACACCTGTTCATCTCACACAGCAGATAGACCAACACCTGTACAAGACCATCACAGTTCTTCACCTCTTGACCTATACCAAACCCACCCATCCCAATGCCAATACCCTTCATTCCAACCCTTGGGAAAACTGTTTATTTGTCAACTCTCCCACGGCCAACTTGTAGTATTTGTTACTTCATCATGAAGAGAATAAATCAATGCTGGTTATAACCTGGCCTAAAGCCCTTGGCATATAGAGACTGTTGTTTTTGTCCAATTTCATGCTCAGTGAAGCAAGTTAATGCCCACTGTCCTTAAAGGCTCATTCTATCATTTAAATTGCAATGACCCAACATTTTACAGGAAAAACCTTACTCAAGGTGTCAATAGCAGTGAAGTAGCGCTGGGAGTTACCGTTTATTTTTCTAAACGTTTAAACGTCAATTTAACGTTCGTTTAAACATTTAAACGAATAGTAAACATAACAAAAAGTAAAACTTATTACCGCGCTCGCAATAAAAAGTTCTGACACTTCATTGAATTGGAGCATACATGATGCAGGCCACGAAAGTTCAGCTATATAGTAAACAGTGTTTACCGCCTTGCTTTGAATTCAACAAGATTAAACCGTAAACCAGTAAAATCGCTTCCGCCTGCGAACGCAACTGTACATCTTCGGCTTGAAACCACAAAGGTTACCGACGTACCGTTGGGCTCATCACAGCGGTATGCTGCCTGATTCTTACTAACAAAATTGCCGCTTTAGAGATTTCTGGCGGCGCAAAACCCTTTGAAAAAGGGAGGATCGTTTTTTCACAAGTTGGTTTCGGATATCCGTTTAGCATTTTTCTAAACGGATAGTTAAATTTCGGTCGTTTAAACGTCGCAGCTCTAGTAACAAGCACCACACAAATTGCTATCCAAATGGGACCTTTCTGTTGGAAATTCTGAGGTTGGTCTTAAAAAGTGTGCACGTTCATTTTTTTTCTTTTTCTTTTTTAACATTGACCTGCCACAAAAAAATGTATAGATTTTAAAGGTTTTTTGAAACACTGCTGCATCTATTTACCTGAACATTCTGCAGGCTATTTTACAGACATTTTTCTTTAGAATACAGATTTTGTTCTTGGATTGGAATTCATAAAATAAAAAAATCATGCACAATTGATAATCATACAATAGGACTTTAACACCTGGGCCATGCTTTAGATGTCAGTCAGTTAAAGGTATAGGCCTATGCCAACATTCTGCCCACATTTTGGGGGCGATGCATCCCCTAACGAAAAGGCCTATGTATGGAAATATGGTGCAAAAGTAGAACAGGCTCCAAGTTCAACCAATGGTCAGGTTTGAGCTAGGGATGGACGTTTAACCGGGGAAAAAATAAAACCAAATTTTAAAGAATTACTAAAAAGACAAAGTACCCCAAAGTGCAGTGACAATAGGGTTAACCCTTAATACTTACCATCAGCAAATAATATATAGCAGACTGCACCTAATTGTTTCAGAAATTATTTTATAAAGGGCTTGGAGTGTCCAATGAAATAAGTTTTAATTCACTGCTCCCTGGGAGAACACTGCTACACTTGAATGCAGCAATGCTAAAATTGTGAAATCCTTCTCTGGGGAATCCCAAAAAGTCAACAGTATTTATTTCAGGGGACAAGGTATAAATCACTCTTCAGCTGCATTCTGGAGCCAGCCTTTGACAGATCGTATGTTCACAGCTTGTCAGAATGACAAGTGCAGAGGAAAAAACCTCAGGAATTATGCAAGGTTGGTTGCAATGTACAAAGCCTGTGGATTTGATAATGTCAACAGATCCTGAGATTTTGTCATCATAGGGAAACATGAATCATTCATGTTTACACTGGGTGTGAGATACATGTAAGTTGCACTGGCCTTATTTTTGTATTTTTCTTTAGCAATTTTCTCAGCGAATGTCTTGATTGGATGCATGAAATAGGATTTATAATATTTCTTGCGTAGTAACAATCTTGAACTGTGGGTAAAAAACATTTGTTCCAACTTATATTCGCCTGTTAAAGGCACAGGCTTGTCAGCAATGTGCGCGCCAAATTCGTGCAGCTCTGTGTAGCAAAGACACGGATCTGCGTATTTCGTTTCAGCTATAATAATTTTGGTGTGGAGGTCCCCAAATGTAGATTTGATATAGATTCTGCTTGCAATTAATTTGAGCAGAAATTGAATAAAGATAAATATGGAAAACAGTCAAACTAAAGTTGCATGCATCATAATCTTATGCATCTATCTCTGATTAGGAACAGCAAGAGA
Source organism: Henricia sp. BOLD:AAB3569 (assembly GCA_037783545.1). NCBI lineage: Eukaryota > Metazoa > Echinodermata > Asteroidea > Spinulosida > Echinasteridae > Henricia > Henricia sp. BOLD:AAB3569. The sequence goes on along the minus strand of JBBELK010001174.1, from coordinate 122,597 downwards.
AACTGGTAAAATTTGCAAGAGTTGATAATAAATATCAGTTGAATGTTATGAAAAGTTTAGAAAGTTTACATCCTAATTTCTTTAAAAAATAATGGTTGAAAACCAGTCATAGGCTGGAAAGGGGGCAAGTACCGTATTTGGGGAGTTCAAACATGCACCCCCCCCCCCCCCCCCCCCCCCCCCCCTCCCCCCTCCCCCCAATCCCCATTTAATTTAGAGCACAAGGTCTGCTCAAATTGTTATGTACTTTAATTGACATCTTTAATTATTCTTATGACATAATCTGTTCTTGCAAAGGTTAAATTGGTCTTGACCTTTTTGGCAAGAAACACTGCAACGCCCCCACCCACCCACCCCATTCAGACAATCATCTCAAGTTCTGGGCCTACTTAATTCATCTGTAACCTCAGAATAATTGTTACTAGGCTTAAGCAAAATTAGTAAAACAAAGGTGAAAACACACACCTGATGACCTCAGATTTTAAACTGAAAAGGCCTGTTGAAAACGTTTGCTAAAGTTAGGTATTTTGGGGGAGGAGGGACAAGAGAGTTGCATTTCAGATTGGAGTGTTTTTTTTTGAAATCCCACAGGGAGAAAGTTGAGTTCAGGTTGGAAAACCAACAGGAAATTTAATTGATGCAGCATAGGTTATGAGATAAAGAAATTGTATCTGGGTCAATAATTTGAGGGTATCTGGTGACAGTGAAATTAAGTCAGTGGGGCAGCTACGTCAAGTTCTATTTCCTTGCATTGGTAAAAATTCTGCGAGCCGATGGTTAAAAAAAAGAAGCTATATTTGTGGCAGGAATGTTTAGCTGGCTGGATGTGAGCGACAATGTATTTGCACAGAATGTAAGACTCAAAAAATGAAATTTTGACTCAAATATTGAACTTTTTCAAAAATTGAACATCTTGACTCAAAATCAGAAATTTTTATGACTCGAAAACTAAACTTTTTGACTCGAAAACTAAACTTTCTGACTCGTAATAACTGAAAATTTCGACTCAAATTGTGACTAGAAACTTGGAACTTGATGAAGTAGAACTCACTCGCAGATCAGCACAAGACTACTGCAATAATAAAGCACATGATTCTTAAAGTTCTTATATCGTGCACAAATTCACCCAAAAAAGGTGCTCTCGTTACCCCAGGTATATCATTCCATTAAACCTAACTCTCTGGGGTTGCAGCCCCCAGCTGCCTGTTAGGTTTTCATGAGCTAATGAAACAGAATGCCTTCACTATCCTCACATGTAGGTTTAACCTATTTGCTTCTAGGTGAAGAGAAGCAATTTATGGCAAAGTACCTTGCTTAAGGGAACACATCACAAACAGACAACCCATAGAATTAAACAAGTCTTGAATATGCTTGCACCAGACTACTCAGCCAAAGTACTCCGAAAAAGTAAAGAAAATTAGGTAAAATTCAGATACAGGTTATGGTTGTCAGCCAGAATTACATAAATCCAAGATAAGACTGTCATCTTAGGTGAACCTCACAACAAGAATGAACCAAATATGGGTCACCCTGACAGTGTGGAAGTGTTCCAGATGGAAAAACCAAGGTACGTTGTTCCTTCCGAAGGAAAGAAGATAACTTTGAATTATTACCAGGGGAAGTAATAAACTACATCACTGGAGGGGTCATGTCGAGGAGAATTTACCTGCAAATGGGTTTGGGTTTGGATAAGAACACATCGAACTACCTTGTAACAACTCCCGACATATTTAGGAGAAAATTATTACCTGGCCTAAAGCCCTTGGCATCTAGAGACTGTTATTTTTGTCCAATTTCATGCTCAGTGAAGCAAGTTAATGCGGACTGTCCTTAATGTCACCGCAAACTATTAATGCTATCATGCATCATGAACTGGAACCTTATTTCGATTTCACAGATGAAGTGTGTGCTTGCACAGAAGTCAGTGCATTTGTAAACACCATCAAATCGTGGACGGGAGGAGGGAGAGAACAAAGGAGGGACAATAGGTCCACGATTCACTCCAGGTCCACGATTCCGGCCAACCCTGTGCAAATCCTACACTGCAAAAACTGAGGTGTTAAATTAACACCAGTGGTGTTGTCTTATATAGGTACCAAGCCTGGTGTTAAAATTTAACACCATAGGTGTTACTTTTAATACCACATTTCGAATAAATGCATTATTTTTAACACCCTCGGTGTTAAAACTAATACTTGTGGTGTTAAAAGTTAACACCATGATTGGTAACCAGGGGCGGATCCAGGATTTTGAAAAGGGGGAGGGGTGTGAAATTTTTAAGCATGAAATGCTGATGACAATGAAATAGCGAGCGCATAGCGCGAAGCCCTGACGGCTTCTAGATGGATTCTAGATGCTCTGTGGTGCGATCTGGGGCAATATTTAACCACTTTAAAGGCCCAGTGGATCATTTGCAATGACCCCAAAAAGTAATTGACGAGTTTCCAGGGCAAAAGTTCTGAAAGTAAAGATTGAATTAATAGCAACTATCCAATGAAAGGTTTTCGCTCAAAATGATATAATTTTACCAGAAAATAATCCGTAAAGATGAAATTATTTAGATCGTTTGCAAACGATTTACTTATTTTTGGTTCGCATCTACGCGGTCCAAAATGCATGGGCGCTGTGTACTCCGTGTGCGTGTTCCAACGCGATGCATTTTTATGGATCGCGCGCACACGCAGTATGTGCGCCACAAAGTGCATGACGCAAGCCACATAGTACCCGATCAACTGAGAACGAATATTTGAAACACCCCGCCAAGACCAGGAAAATGCATATGGATTTTCATTGTTTTTTTAAACGTGGTACATTTGACAAAGCTGAAATTTCTTCGGATGAGTTTGTTGATGTCTTTCTTTTGATTTATAATGGTTTTATTCGCAGAATCGCTCAAAAACAGATCATCTACAGGGCCTTTAAGCAGAAAAAGTGTGCACAAAAAGTGGATTATTTTATTTTTTAAAAGGAGGGGGCGTGCGCGCCCCCACTGGATCCGCCCCTGGTATCTATATAAGACAACACCCACTGGTGTTATTTAACACCACAGTTTTTGCAGTGTATGGAGGCTTTCGCAAAAAAAACCAAGTCCATAGAAAAGAGGAGCAATGGGTCATCCAAGATTGGTGGTGCATAAATGCACTCATACAGTACGTATTCACCGGCAATCCTAGATGTCCCAATGATCTTTTGAAAACCTTTGAAGAATTTCTTTACTGACACCTAACTTAGTTTTACCTAAAGCTACAGAGCTGAAATTTGAAACGTAAATGGTTTCACAAACCATTGCGTGTGTGGTCAAAAGGGTAGTTGGCCAAAACATGCAGCATATAATTTACTTTAAATGGTCTTTGAAATGACCTGGCAGGGGAAAAAATAATAAAGTTTAAAAAAAAAAAAAAAACCTAAAATTCATCAGATGTTTGTTTCACCACGAGACATGACTTTCAATAAAATACAGACTTTTTGACATATCTCATTTTAAAGCTACCGTAATAACTAAGACAATTCTCTGTATTTCATTGAAAATTGTGTCTCAATGTGAATTTAATACCTATTATGTTATAGAAAATAAAGTCTGACGACAATTTTAAAAATAATTTTAAAAAAGTAAATAAAACGTCAAGAGAGCATATTTGCATGGTCTCAAATTACAGGCCTGTATAAGAATCTTCTGGCGACATCCTACGGTAAGATGCAGACACATTCAGGAATATTACAAAGATTACAAATAAATATCAATACTACAAGACGCAAGTGCACAGTAAAAAATGAAAATGAAAAAAAAGTATGTCTGTACAGGCAGTCAAAGCACAATTAAAGAAAAAGTCCAATGGGGACACAGCTATTGTGGCAGAAAACAATTGTCTTCTTAATAAAAAAAAAAGTTTAAATATACTAACTACATATTATGAGGTAGGCTAACCTATTCTCAAATCATAGCACCAAATTCAAAAATCAGAGCTGAAAACAAGTAAATAAATAAATTTAAAAAAATATATAAATAAATCACCAGGACACAATGATTATGCAGTAAAATCAATTACACAATCACTAGAAGAAAAAGAACAAAAATTTAAAAATTCACACTGAAAAACCAACTGAACAGGTCAGGACTTTGATGACTTGTAAAACTCATAATCGGACGACAAAAATAAAATGTTACAAAGCACCATATTTTTAGCACCAAACTATAGTTTATCATTCCTTTAAGAAACCAAGGAATTCTCTCCCTAATTTTATCACTGTGACCCCACCCCCAGGGAATGAAGTGTTTACAATAACTCAAGAAAATGAGAACTATGTACATGTTTTTGGAAATTAAAGTCGTCTGCAAGCATGTATATTTATTTATCCCCATTTATGGCCACAGCTGCAAACTAACTCTATATAGTAAATGTCAAAATTGAAATTTCAAGAGCATTTTTCAAAACCAAAGGAAACTGAAGGCTCAAAGGCAATAAATCTGCAATGAGCCTTCAAAATCTGAGCCTTCAGAATATGAGCCTTTTCCAGACTTTTTAAAGTGGGAAGCTAAGTAGGGTATGTTCAGACGGAGGGCTACTTTTTTTTAGCCCTAATCCAATTAATGGACTTAGCAGGGGTCCGCTGGAGCTAAAGTGAGTTAGTCCAAAATGCCCTCCCATTCAAACGGTGATGATAACTCCTGATGAGCTACAGTTTCAGAGGAGCTAAAATGTGGTCAATTTTGATAGCATATGCATTTAGTCAGTAAATAATGGTGGAGCTAAGTCATAAAATAAACCCCGCTGTGCTGAAAGTGGGGGCTAAGTTTGGGGAGGGCTAGCCCCATAGTTGGAGCTAATTGCGTTCTAATGACGGGAGTTTGGAGCTAGCTCTAGAGATAGCCCCTCGTCTGAACGACCTATACCGGTGGAGCTAAGTCATAAAAGAAACCCCGCTGTGCTGAAAGTGGGGCTAGCCCCAAAAATGTTGGGGGCTAAATTTTGGGAGGGCTAGCCCAGGAGCTAGCCCCAGAGGTGGAGCTAAATTGCGTTCTAACGACAGGAGTTTGGGGTGGAGCTAGCTAGCTCCGGAGCTAGCTCCAGAGATAGCCCCTCGTCTGAACGACCTAGTAGTGGCACAACATGTTGGAAGGGGGCACACAAAGAAGCAAAATATTTTAGAACTGGTGCAGACCAACAATGTATTTTTTATTTTTATTTTTTTGTAGGGCAAGACCCAAATAATGGATCTGTGTGTCGTGCCGTATAGAACGTTAATTGTAGCCGTTAATTCTTTACTGGATGTTATTGTTTTGTTAATGAACAATAATTATTCTTAACCTCCGTGCCTATAAATATCGAGACTGGGGTGACACCAATTACAACATTCCACTTGGTGCATAAAATTATGTGCATGTACGTATTTGTACAGCACAATACATGTATGTACACTATGTACGTACTTTGTTGGTAGAAGCCCGCAGGAATTTTGCACGCTTTCCCTTGCTATACGGCTGTACAGCGGATGTGGTAAAGAATAATTGCTTATCTAATCGCAAACTGATCCCGAGCTCAGGGTTCGACCCTCCACCAACGCGAGACCAAATCTTAGTCCTGAGAGCGTTTACACTCAGTTTGTGATCCAGAGCTGATCCTGAGCTTGGTGTTCGACCCCAAACTCGGGATCAAGTGTAAACACGCCGAGAACATAAGGTTTAGTGGCCATGTCATATTGCGGATGATGCGTGGAGAGTGTTCTTTAATTTGGTGGAAATGAAGCTTGATTGCAATTAAAGTTGCCAATCAATTAATATTGCAAATTATTGCAATCTAAATTTAAAAATTACTACAAAACAATCGATTTTTAACAGTTAATATTAACCATGTGTCTTGCTACTTTTGGTAACATATAGCACCATGCCTCAAAAACATACTGGGTTGGAGTTGCGTGATGAAAATTTCTTCATACAGTCAAAAATATTCTAGCGACAACCTGCGAAGAAAGACCACCTGTCCACAGAGGCGACTGAAAAAATCCCCCTGTAAAAAATACTGCATTATCTGGCCCTTATAAATCCACACTCATAACTTTCAAGGCGTCCATTGCTCCTGCTCTTAATACACACTTTGATTTTCTATTGAAAGTGCCCTTTGTAAATGACAAGAAGACACCTCACAACAAACAAGAGAATGACATGTTAGGCCTGATAAGAAACACAATATGTTGCACAAGAGCATGAAAAAGATTTGAGGAAAGGAAACGTAAATTTTACGTAAAATAAATAAAAGCAGACATCAATGTCTAATTCCTACCCGATTCCATAGGCTTGACCTCCACCGACTGCGATTTGGGCAAGGGTTGGAACCACACAATCTGGTATCCTCAGGTCTGGATAGGATATTGCAGGAGGAGTCCAGTAACGTGCGGCCACTGCGCAGACGACAGAGGACCAGTCGGGACTTGATACCGCCGCCGCAGGTAGCTGAACACTGGAGAGAGACAAAAATTGTCTTATTAGCCACCCGACTTATGCATATGAAACTTTGACAAATTCTAGGAACAACACCATGACATAACTAAAGAATTCTTTCTTCTTTCGTACGGTCCCCTAATGGGGGATCAGGTTGCTAATGGGTAATTCCCAAAATTAGGGGTCCAAAATGTTTGGTGTCCCAGTTACGTACGACACTCTCTGCTTAAAAAAAATCACCACTTATGACCACAAATTCTCAGTAATGGACTGTGGCCTGTGATTATAGGGGACAGCATAATTTTCTTCAATATTTTGTTTTCTGATTCCTGAAAAATGTTCAAAACAAAAGACCATAAAGACTTATAATTTGTTCCATGGTATTGAATAGGAGTTTGGTGTACTGGGTTACCTACGCCAATGAAAATTGGCTGTAGAATGAGTTTGCATTAACCTTGGTACACACAAACATTAAATTTGAGTGCCATTTGTTCAAATAAAAATAATTATTTCCTACTGGGAAACCACTTTTAATCATTAAAAACACTTGGAAATCTGAAAAAGCATGTCACACTTTTGGACCCCTAATTTTGGGAATTACCCTAATATTAGCCGAATCAAGTCGTTGCCCTGTAGCCACCTAGGAGAATAATGTTGATGAACTGCAATTTAAGCCACATAAAGTAATACTTGAGAAAATGGTAAATCGTGTGCATGATTTTGGAAAAAAACACCTTCAGCTGCCAATTCCTCCCAGAAAGGTACCATACACAAATAATCATGTGGTGTTTTTTTACCATTGTTAATGTTACTTTTAGTTGAGTTTTTCTTGTCAACTCGAAGTTAAAATTTGGGTTACTGCAAATGATGTAATTAAGCTTATTGGTGGTCTTGCTATAGTCAGTGAGCTTAGCAGGTTGCTATAGTCAGTGAGCTTAGCAGGTTGCTATAGTCAGTGAGCTTAGCAGGTTGCTATAGTCAGTGAGCTTAGCAGGTTGCTATAGTCAGTGAGCTTAGCAGGTTGCTATAGTCAGTGAGCTTAGCAGGTTGCTATAGTCAGTGAGCTTAGCAGGTTGCTATAGTCAGTGAGCTTAGCAGGTTGCTATAGTCAGTGAGCTTAGCAGGTTGCTATAGTCAGTGAGCTTAGCAGGTTGCTATAAACCAGTCTCAAGTCATCCTCTTGCAACAGTGCCCCTTTAACGCACTCCCCAACTCCTGCGTACAGTGGCCCTGTTGAAAAAGGCCCCATTTGGCGGTGGGACTAGCGACAGAAATCTCGTCGCCTCTGCTCAGGACGCTTGCAGTGCACATGCAGCACGATTGCAGGCATTCAAATGTAATGCGCGCAGATTGTAAACACCGTGCATACATGTGATACATGTACTCGGTAATGCTGGCCGTTGTCCGCGTCGGCGATTGGCTGCTATTTAAAGCATACTGGGGAATCCGTTCCATTACATTCGTCAGCATGCATCCCTGTTATTAATTTGGAAAACTGCGGAGTAAATAAGGTTCGTCGTTTGAAAGTTTGGTAGGAATGGGACAGTCATAAGGAACGGAACCCAATAGAATTTCTGGAAAGTATAGAAATTGTTTCTTTTCGGCATAACATGACCGAATTGATTAAATTACATCAAGTGACTCCGGCATGAGTTGGCTCAAGACAACAGCCGGCTCGCTCCACAGATTTGCGTGTATTTCCTCAGGATATTGTCACGTCGCTTTGCAGAGTGGAAATTCCCTGAGATCTCAGGATGGTCTCAAGTAAGCTTGTTAAAAGTAAGGAATCAAATATTTCAACCTGGCATGTGCACAAATTAGTCTTGTGCAAAAACAAAAAATATAAAAAATTATAATAAATGTATAATAAATGTTTTCTGTAATCAGAGTGTGTTCCACAAATGTAAACTTGCCTGCATGATTCTTGTTCTTAATATTAAGATCTCAAAGGTGATGAACACAACAAATTAGGTTTTAGGTAGGTACAGAAAATGTGTTTGTTTGTTTGTTGTTTTTTTAGAGATATCTGTGGGTTCTGCATATTTTGTACATGTACATATATGTAGGTTGGAGCAGCTACATTTCTTTCTTGGCCTTTGATGTAACCCCCAAATTTATATATTTCTTTAAAAAACCTACTTCTTAAACCCTGCATATTACCTAAATTGCACAAAGAAAGTTTGACCTTAAACCATTTAAGAACCATAAAGTAAAACCTGTATTAGATTCTTTGAGACAGGCCCATGCTGGCAACCTGCTGACTAGACGTCATGTACAGGATAATCAAATTGTCTTCAGGCCCTAGGGCTGGGGCGGCACAGTTTGTGAAACAAGTAACATGCAGTGCCAGTGGCAATGAAAATCATATCTAATGGACCCACATTCCTTGTTCTATAGGTGTGATCATCATCTCTGCACTTTTAAGGTACAGGTCGGGAGTGGGCATAGAAATACAATGCAGTGGAAAACTGCAATAACGAAAAACCATTATATGGGCATTCTGCTGGAGTGGACATCATTTATTTGACAGACGATATCAGTGGGTCTAGTGGGTATGAAGCGGGATTCCCAATCGGAGGTTGTGGGTTCAAGCCCCACTATGACCAATGTGTCTGTGTCCCTGGGCAAGGCACTTGATCCCAGTTGCCTTGTCAACCCAAGCGATATTTGGGGAGCTGTTAGGGGGTTGCCACAATCTAAGTACTAATAGGGTTGTGCGCCTTGGTCTGGCAGCCAATAGTTGAAGTGAAATGGTTCTGGTGATTTCCTGATGGCAGCGGTAATAATGACAACAGCGCCAGGATCACCCCCCACCCCGCAGGGGCTGACATGTGCGCTATATAGGTATCCACCATTTTTATTACAAACAAAATTATGTGGTGTTCTATCAACACTCATGAATTAACATTTTGGGTCATTGCACGTGATACATCAGACCTCAACAATAGGCCCAACCAACAACTTCCCAGGCTGGTTTATGGCCCAGTCCACAGCTGGTCCCAAACTCGTGAAATCGTCAGACCTTTTTGCAAATGAGTGAACTTGTACAAACTACACAAAAACAGAACTGCATTGTGGGAAGTATAATGATCAAAGACCCTTCAATTCCCACGATACTGTTTGGCCATTTGTACAAGTCCAGCAAACAGTTTTTGCGAAAGGGTATCTGTGGTATCATGGTTGTTTTGTTCATAAAATGCTGACACCGAGGATATGGCAAACGAATGCTTAATAGAAACTCCAAACCCTTCTACCTCCTTTAAATTTGGGTTTAAGTGGGTAGGCCAGTGGTCTCACACCCAGAAATACCCGCAGGGGACCTGGAATAAATTCAACCTGGGAAGCAGCAACATTGGTGAGCCCTCCTGCTGCCTTTCACAGGGTAGGATTACTAACCCATTACTTCTTCAAGGAATTGACTACAGGCTCACCGATTTGTAGTGCCATTTTTTTCCAGACAAAAATATCAGTGGGATGGAGATGAAAGAAGTATAAAGGTTAAATGAAAATTAATCAGGCCCATATGTTGGGGAGGGGGAAGTTCAAATTAACGCCCCTACTCCACCCCATCTGAAGCCCGAGGTACACTCGTTATTTTGCCGATGTACTTCACGACGTCATTGCTTCTCCCTATGAAATCCTAGCTTCTCGTCATGATGTCATTGGTCCTTGCAAAGGGTAAAGTGGTCCAAAGGGTAAAGTGGTCCACCTTTTTGGGCCTATTAATACCATTACATATTTTATACATAAATCAAAAGGAGCTTTAATACAACTAGAGACAAAATGGCAAACTCAAATTTATTTTTCTTGCACAGATAAATTATCTGATTATTATTATTATTATATAAAGTTTATATGGGTCTTTCTATAAATTAGGGGTCCAATCTTGGTGTCCCCCGTTACATTTTACATCTTGTTTTTGTAAATTCAGGACACATTCTTTAAATACTTTCCATCTCAAAGAGTGAGTACATAAAGTACAATTCATACAAAAATGGTTTAAAGGCCATTTTAATGATTTTTGTACGAAAAATAACACATATCAGGTGTAACGGGGGACACTAAATGTCACACTTTTCTGTTTTGTGATTTTATCTGTTTTGTGATTTTTATTTGTTTTATCTGTTTTGAAAACTTTAGTTCATTTGCAACGTTTACAACTGCATGCGCTTTTGTTACTGTTGTACAGTATTTTTGTTACTGTACTCACGCGTGCGTTTCACACACGCACAATGCATTTACTCGACGCATGACGCGCGCATACGCGTGTGCTTTGGTGCGCCCCCAGTGTGGACGCACACAGGATTGGGGCTCTGTGCTGCACAGTATCAGAAATGCATGGTTTCCGCAAAAGCTTCATTTTATATAATAATATGTAATATTGTTGTCCTATACATAAAAGTATAAATACATGTACACCACTACCATCATCACCCAAAATGGTAAACAGGACTTCCCGAACCATTGTAAGGTGTACAAGCTATGTGAGGAATTCCACAAAAATGGTGTAAGCACACCAGTTTTAACACTTGGTTGCATACAGTTGTATTTTATACTTCTGACTTCAACTGTATGTAATATTGTTTTCTACATTGGACTCACCTGTCCCCAATCACCATAGCTCCAGAGAGGGCATGGTGTGCCGGTATTACAGGCCTCAAGGTTTGGTGGTCTGGTCTCCTCTGGGCATGTTTCCACAATGCCTTTCTCATCTTGGCAAATTACTCTCCGCTGTCGTAACCCACTGCCACAAGTTGTTGAACACTGACAAAAACAAATGTTAACATGACATTTTAATTAGAGAATAAATGTGTGGTTGGCCGGTTTTAAACTGTGTATTTAAAACTGGATAAGAGCCTAAATGTGAGTAATTGCCCAAGACGAAGCCAAGTAAAATTGTGTGCCCAGGCCAACCGCACATTTTTTCTCATTCATAAATACCTTGTGTGCATAAGTCAGCAAAAATTAGTGTTGTGGTTGAGTCACCAATATCGAGTCCGAGTCCCGAGGCATTAGCCTCGAGTCCGAGTCACGAGTCCCTTGCCCTGAGTCCGAGTCACGAGTCCCTTGTCACGAGTCCCTTGCCCCGAGTCCGAGTCACGAGTCCCTTGCCTCAAGTCCGAGTCACGAGTCCCTTGCCTCGAGTCCCTTGTTCTATTCACTTTAATGTGCTCTATCACAAATATGCGGACGACATCCAGTTGTATGTGTCTTACAAACCTAGTTTGGCAGGTAGCTTGAATCAAGCCAAACAGGCACTCAAATCGAATATTGATGACATACGCAGTTGGATGCTCGATAATCGTCTCAAGCTGAACGATGATAAAACCGAGTTCCTGCAGATAGCATCTCCCTATCACCTGAGAAAGTTTGGGTTCACTGAAATCGCGATAGACAACAACACAATTCAGGCATCAGCTCAGTGTCGAAACCTTGGTGTGATGTTTGACAACCATCTATCACTGAGCTCCCAGATTACAGCAATCTGCCAGAAGTGCCATTTCCATTTACGCTGTATCAAATTTATCAGGAAATATCTTACTACATCTGCAACCCATGACGTTATTCGTGCCCTGGTTCTCTCCAACATTGACTACTGTAATTCACTCTTGTTTAACATCCCAGCATACCAACTGAACAGGCTTCAGAAGATACAAAACTTGGCTGCCCGAGTCATTGCCAAGGTTTCGCTTCGCGATCACATTACTCCAATTCTTAATGAACTACATTGGCTTCCAGTAGAAAAACGGATTAAATTCAAACTTTAGTCATCGTGTGGAAATCTCTAAATTCTCAGGCACCATCTTACCTCTCTAATCTCCTGTCACTTTATCAGCGCGACCACAGACTTAGGGCCCTTCGTGACCCACCGACGTTGACAACACCTACCTGTCAGAAAGCTGTTGGCCGTGCAGCGTTTGGATACACTGCTCCCCGACTTTGGAACAACATTCCGTACAGTATTCAAATTTCAGATTCGGCTACAACTTTCAAGAAATTGCTTAAAACTGAAATGTATGAACCTAACTAGTTTCATCTCATCAGCGCCTCGATCTAGCGTCTAGGATTTGTGCGCTATATAAGTCTCTATTATATCTCTATTTTATCCAATGGGGCGACACTTTGTGCGTAGAGAGCCCTATTGGGGCGACCCGCTCTATTAGGGCGACAATTTGGTGTAGCCCCAATATTTTGGAAGTCAAAATCAATTTTTTAAGGTCAAAATCCACCTTTTTCAAATCGAGAACCATTTTTATTAGGTCTAGAACCATTTTTATTAGGTGTGGAAACATTTTTGGAACCTCCGGTTTACAGAAATTTCGGTGGTAGTCTGGCAAAGTCTTACCGGCGGGTCGCCCCTTTGCAGCATTAAGAGATATTAATATTATTATGCTCAACGTGCAGACGCCCTACCAATTGAGCTATGAAGCCAACTGAGATAACCACCCCTCCCAGAGATCACTTAAGATACGCCTCTCATTGAAGGGTTTATCCCTCTGTAAAGCTTGCTAAGCTCACGTGATAGCCAATCCCAATCAGTGAGGAACAACTGCACTACCGTGAGTCGAGACACCAGTTGGCTTCATAGCTCAATTGGTAGGGTGTCTGCACGTTGAGCTAAAGGACCACGGTTCGACGATGGAGCGAAGTTGCTTTTCACTGCATCCAGATTTTCCAAACTCATGGACATCTGTCCACATTTGTATCGAGCTCTTTTAACTCACCTTGCTCCACTGTCCTGTTCTCCACTGCGTTCTTTGTAGTGGCCACGCCCTTTCGTTGGCAAAGCCAGAGGAGACCGGTTGCTCTACCGGACAGTCTTGATGGCTGCATACGTCCTTGTCTTTGGGTTTGTCTAGCAGGTCGCAGTTATCATCAGGAGCGATGGAGCTGTCGCCGTTAACGCAGGCCACATAGCGCGAAGTTGTACCTTGTCCACAGGACACAGAACACTGAAATCAATAGAATGTTGATCAACATTTAAAGATGCAATATTTTTGAGTCCAGAAGGTAATAGAAAATGTAAAGTGAGTTCACAAGCCTACTGGTTTGTATGGCTGGTGCTCGTGCCTGGTTTCTGCATCCATCTTTGTCTTGTTCCCCATAGTACGTGTCAGGCATGATCAGTGCATCTGCGTGACCGCACGATAACGCGTGTAATCTCCTGTAGTTTTGAGAGAAGCACTGTCCGCGTTGCACGTTTTCTCGATCATGCTACGTATTTGGCATTGTTATGATACATTGAACAATTTCAACATGAGGCCAAACTATTTTTCCTGCAAGCCTCACTTTGGTTACAAATTCTTCACTTTCAAATGGAGGTGCAGTTTAAAAAGTCCACATGCTATGCTGTTGTTGCTACGTGGTGCACGCCAACACCACGCAACCAACAGTCTGGCTGCTTTATGCCATTCTCTATTGATTCTGTACTTCAGACCTGTCGTGTGCACTAAGTCTGGTCATCTGGATATTGAGTGTGCATGTGAAAGGAAGTACGTCAGTACATTAAATGCGATTCGTGTGCAGCTTGCAAAAGGCTAATTAGCCACTTCAGCCACTACCACCTGCAATGCGTGTTCTGAGGCAACAACATGCCCACTCAATGTTTTCCCCTGCATTTCCTTTTGATTGGTTCTTCTACTAATGTGTAATGGATTGCCCTTTTCCAAGTATAGTGATGTCCCCTAACGTGGCACACTTCAACAACTCGCTGGAAATTCATTCACATTGCAGCAAAATCCATCAGCATATGAGGTTCAGGCTTTTACATCTCAATGCAAAATTATATGCCTTCCAGAAACAGTAATTCACTTACATGTATTTTGGCCAAGTACTAATGACACAAATAATAGAAAAGCTCCGACCGATGCCACAAAAGTTTACTCACAGAAAAATCGCCCGAGTGTTCCCAAACGTGGTGCACTCGACGCTGATTGGCTGAAATGTTGAGAACCATGCTACAATGGCCTGTGATGACCATTTGCACGCACGATTTTATTCACGTGAAATGCCTATTAGAAGCTCCCGTGCAAGATGTCACGTCACCTTGAAGCGAACGGCGATGCCTTCACATTCCAGTGAATTTCTAGTAAATGAATGATTTTTCTCCGTGTTTTAGTTTTGGAATTTATGAAGGTACTTGAGAACTTTAATTATTTTTAATGCCTTTGCAAAAGAGTGTTTATTGTGCCAAGAGAGAACGGAAAGTAAAGTGCGCCACATTAGGGGACATCATCAATAGTCTATCATGATCAGAACCTCAACAGTTTTAGTTACAACTCTTCTTCTGGAGCGAGGCTTACAACTTTTTGAATGACCTTCGCAGCTTGGGATCCCAAGACCTCTGACCGTTGGGTCTCCTATACCCAAAGTCAACCTATCACCAATAAGGCTACAGTTTCCATCCCGTACACAGGGAATGCATCTCACAAGATTCAACGGATTCTCAACCAAGCCAAGATGAAGGTATACCACTCTTCAACCAGGAAACTACAAGCCACCACACAGACTCACAAGTACAAGCAAGACCACCAGGCTGGAGTCTATAGGATCCCCTGTGAATGTGGGAAGGTGTATATCGGCGAGACTGGGAGGGACCTACCCACCAGACTCAAACAACACAGAACCCACAGCCGCAGAGGAGACTCTGACAAATCATAGTCAAGCATTCGTACAGTAAGGACCACATCATCAACTAGGAAATGGCACAACTGATCGTTCCCATCGACAGATGGCACCCAAGATGCATCAGGGAATCTATCGAAATACACAAGCACAACACAGTACTTCAAGACATTGGCTTCAACATCAGCAATATCTGGCACTCCCTATTAACCAACTAGACCGATGGGTCACTTATGACCTAGTTCCTCTACCCACGACAGCCACTGCCACAATGACAGGCACCAGTGAGCACACCACAGCCAACCACAGGATTAGGATCCTAGCACAACCACGCCTCCACAAGCCAAGCCATTCCGCTTTAGTGCACACAATGTACACTGAATCCCCTCAACCAGTAGCCCTGTATCATCACGAGTCTGGCACTTCTAACGAAGACAAACAGAGAACACTGTTCGAAACGTTGAGTTCACACTCACCGGTTCTTTTTAGAACCACACATATACAAAAGAGATTCACATGGTGCTACCGCAAACCCATACACAATAAAAATTATGCATTAAGGTTTCGTGATATAGCAGGTCCCAAAGCAAGTGCACCTTATACCCCGGTTTTGATGAAGTTCTTGGGAGCTTTCTTACCATTGACCATCTGGGTCTCTAGTTAAGACAACTCCACCACCACTTACTCTATTCCACTGTCCCGTCCTCCAGTGTGGGCATGCCTTGATCTGACATTGCTCTATGGACGGTGGACGAGTCAACAGGTCGCATTCTCTCTCCTCTGAGATGGCGTTGTATGTATCCCTGCAGCTCACGTAGCGTTCCTGAGTCCCATATCCACACGTTACTGAACACTGGAAGTAACAAGAAGTTATAATTTATTCCCGATTGATTTTCTTATAGCCAATTTCTCAGCACAGCTGACAACTTGCAATTGTTCCCCTCCGGGTCCCCTACACCAAGTATTTTCTTCAAGGAAAATGCCTCAAGATTTTTCTTGCTACATTTGAGAATGTGTTTTTTGTTTTTACAGATTTTTCTTTACTGATGATGGCTGCTATATGTCATTATTTTTCACTGTGAAAATAAAGTTAATGTTTATGTTTATAATCTTGGACTCTGTTCACTCCAAGCAGAGTCCGGGAGTCTGAAGAGTACCCACAACAAGACTTGGATTACAACCAACGAGGTTGAAATGAGATTCTGGACAAAGTTTTTATGTCCCTCACCTCTGTCCACATGCCCGTTCTCCAGCGACTACTGTATCTGCGGTAAGGATGTTCCCGTAGTACTTCTAAGGCTGTGATTGGGGACGATTTGGGAGCTGGTCGTGGGTCCATAGCCGGCTGGGGGTCTGAAACCGGTCTAACGACAGTTAGTGCATCCGTGAGGGATGAACGTTGACTCGCCGAGGGCCGCGGTGATCTAGGTGACTGGCGGGGTGTCAAGGAAGACGGGGGCCTGACGAACACGGTAGTGACAGGGGCTGCATATGTCGTGCGGGGTATCGTAGGGGCAGGCTTGCTGGAGCGTGGCGAGGGGGAATCGCTGGACGACAGGGTAGGGGTGGGGCAGGGAGGCATGTGGCAGTCCTGCCGGTTGGGGGGTTTGTCGGATTGATTGCACAATGTGTCAGGGATGGGCGTGTCGTCGTGCTGTCGACATTGGATGCCTCTGAGCTGGTAACCAAGGCCGCAGGATACCGAGCACTAAAGGAATAAAAAGAACGCAATAACTTGTATGGTGCATAATCACGATTGAAATAAAACAACCAAACTTGGTGTGAGACACCCGAGACCTCTGACTCACCAGGTAGACACTCTACCAGCTGAGATATAAGACACAGTGGTATACTCCCCAGGTTTTCCCTATGAACCTAATTTTCTCTCATACCAAGTTTGAAATAAATAGAGTAAGTCTTACTGTTTACGTTCACAATTTCTCTCCAAAGTTTTACCATGATTAACCCCAACCATATTGATTTTAGGGGATTTTAGAAGAGTATTAGGGATAAAAACAGTGTACATGATTGGTTTTTGCCATATTTCACGAGTGGATATATCTGGGTGGAATAGGCAATATTATGTGTACATGTATATCAAAACACTGACCTTGTCATACATTTTTGTTTGTGGATCATAGATCATGGGGGAAAACAAGAGAACATTGCCATTATATACAGGGTGTCCCACAAAAAAATTCAAGATCAAACCAGGCAATCTCAGAATCTATTTCCTCGGATCCTGATAGGGAATCTTCTTACATGAACAAAAGTCTTTATTGCACCAAAATCAGTCAAGCGAATCATAAGTTATGTCATTTTTGGTGCAGCGTAGTTCATGAACCAGGATTGATTTGAACCTGGATTGATCTCAAATATTTGGGGGGACACCCTGTCACACGTAATGATGAACAGAGCAAAAGCAGGTTTTACATGTTTTTGTCTCTAAAACTACTTAAAACTTGGTGCTCTTTTTTTCCAATGATTGCTAAGTTTTCATCTAGGGTGGTCATTATGTGTTAGTGGAGGCATGGTGGTCTAGTGGATAGCGTGTCACACTTTCGGTCGAGAAGTCCATGGTTCGAAACCTGGCCGTTGCAATGCGTTGTGTACTTGGACAAGACACTTCACTCCACATTTTCTCTCTCCAACCAGGTGTTTAAATGGGTACCAGCAAATACGGTTGGGGAAACCCAACTTGCTGGGGGTAGACCTACGATGGACTGGCATCCCATCCAGGAGGAGTAGAATTACTCCTACTAGTCACTCCATGCCACAGAAACCGGGGATGGGTACCAGCCATATGAGCCAGTATGGGCTCGTAAACGACTTACCAGTATGTGATAACTTTTTAAAAAAGTTATTGCAAATCACATACACTTTATCTCAAAAGTTTTCTTTTTCAAACTCAAGATCTTATTCCCTTAATAAAAATTACTGTATTCCTCTACTTTTTATTATTATTATTATTATTATTATTTCTTTCTGGTATTTATACCAAGGATTCCTCAATAGTGGTCATTGCACCGTCACTCGCAAGCGTGAGGAAACCCATGAAGATTTAGAAATGGCCAGAGACACTTTGAATAAAGCTCACCGGTCCCCACGTTCCATGTCTCCAAATGGGACATTCATTCATCTTGCATTCTGTGGCGCTGGCCGGCATGAGGGTTAGATCACACTGTGTGATGTCCACAATGTGGTTATCTTGGTAACAGTCCACTGCACGCTGCATTTGGCCTTCGCCACAGGTTGCTGAGCACTGAGGGAGAAGAAAAAAAAAAGGTATTGAAATATGCTCTGTAAAGGGAGCAATACACATACTAATTATGTTTGGTCAAGCATTCTGACATCCTCCGACCTATCTCAATGTGATGGGGATAAGTTATTGTATGTCAGTGTTGTAGTACTCATAAGCCACCCGACACTTGCCCGATTTTCGTTCCCGCAATGCCACGCACTTCGGGGGACATTGCCATGGGGGACATTGCGGTACAATGTGGTACGGTAGACGTTAACAATGCGCCAACAATACTTAACTTATGCGCGAACAATACTTAACTTATGCGTAAACAAGTAGTGCCATTGTGTGTCATTGCGTGCCAATGCGCGAACAAGTCTTCACGCTACGCTATGCTGCGTACCACCGAAATGGCACGCCTTGCCACGACGCATTGCGCGGCACTGCGGTGACAAATCGGGCAAGTGTCAGGGTGGCTTTACTCATCACTTGTACTAGAGTACATGTACTCATATTAGCAAAGTACTCAACTCAACACCGTACGTGACTCCTGAGGACTCGTACTCGAATAGCAGTACTCGATAAAAAAAATCAAATGGTACTCGGCTGTCTCAGTACTCGGCAGTACTTCCTATTCAGATTAAAGTACTCAACTATAACACTGTTGTCTGTTTAAAATGTCCCCATGGTTCTTTGTGTCACTTCAGACATTCCGGCATGTCACATATATATAGTTGGGGCCAGTTTTTGGCAAGATAATCCCAACATGACACGGTTACATTCTTGTTTGTTTTATACCTGTCCCCACGGTTCAGTGTGCCATGTCGGGCATTCTGGCATGTCGCATCCCATGACCGTCTTGGGCATTTGTGATTGGTCACACAGGGTCATGTCCACATTGCGGCTGCCTTGGGAGCAGCTGACCCTTCGCTGCATCTCTCCTTGACCACAGGTTACTGAACACTGAAAGTCCATGAAAATGACAAGAGAAATATTTATTTAGGCACAGCCTCTAATGCATAATCTTCCAGCTTACTCTTCTAGACCCAATAAATGTTCATTTCATTGAAAAAGTCAAGGTCCTGGAAACTCTACATTCTATTTTTATGCTGTATTGTTCACAGGCAGCACTTCAAACAAAACAACTGCGCGACTTTTTGACAAAAAGTGTACAGCACTTTTCATGTTTCATTGGTATTATAAAGACTAATGTCTGTATCCATTAAACACATCTAATCAATCTACTGTCCATTCCGAGAGCGCGTCACTTGCCACTCCGAGAGCGCATCACGCGCCACTCCGAGAGTATGTCAAACACCATTTCAAAAGCATGTCCCAAATCATTCCAAGAGTGCGTCCCAAATCATTCCAAGAGTGCGTCCCAAATCATTCTAAGAACACATTGAAAGTCTTTTTTTTTTTTTTTTCCCTCGAGCTGTCAGTTCCGACAAGCTAGAACTCATGTGTCAACCAAAGATGAAGATATACCACTCATGCGAAATCAATTAAATGAAGTGAAGTACGAAAAAGCACCATTTGAGTAGACGTGTCTCGTGTCTGTTTGACATGTCTGTTTGACATGCCTGTCACGGATGCTGCTGTAACTTTTCGCCACAACAAAGATTACACCACGAGAGGCAAGCCCAACAGGCACATCTAGTTTGCTTGCTCAAATGGCGCCGTTTCGTAATTCACTTTATTGCATGATGAGTGATCTATCTTGCGCCTATGGCGCTGTATTATCTTTGGTCTCAACTACTGCTTGCAAGTAGAGTACTCACCGGTCCCCATTCTCCCTGGTACCAATCAGTACATTCTATCATTTCACAGTTCCTGATGGTATCTGGCATCATTGACAAATCACACTGATGGATGTCCACCTGTTCGTTGCCTTGGTAACACCCAATTCGTCGTTGCTGCGAACCCGGGCCACAGGTTACTGAGCACTGCAGCAAAAAGGTTTAAATAAACTGACAAATGATTTCTGAAAAAGGGTGCAATTTGCTGTATACACTGCAAAAAGAAGTAAGCTTTCTTGTTATAAAAGGCTTGTAGTTTTTCACTGCAGGTCACTCTGGCTTTTGGGCAAAAATTTCACAGTTGCCAAATAGAAAATGTAAAACAGTTGGAAAAACTTGACACTTTTTTGCCAGTTGGTTTTCTGTTTTGCGCAAGATAAAATGATTATTTTTCATGTACGCAGATTCCCTATCAGGATCCGGAGAAACCTAGATTCTGAGGTTGTCTTGTTTGGCATAAACATTTTAGGAGCAGATTACGAAGCCTGGGAAGTGACGAGGTGAAAATATTTTTATCTCGTCACATGACTTATTATATTTTGGAAGTGGACGGCTTAGGTGGTAGAGAACTGGTACTGTATTAGTTTGGTGATGATGTCCAATTCAATGTCCAATGTTGACTTGAAATAATAAAACCGAGAGGTGGTTTCACACCGACCCTTTTTCTCGCATTAACGTGCGTAAATGCGACGCGGGTTGTCTAAAGAAAATGCGGCATAGAGGAAATTTGGTGAAAACAGACTCAGTGAAAATCACAGAATCGCAACAATCCTTGCTTCACATGTCGATTGTGTTTTCAGTGCGTTGTGTCACTCCAAATTCTCTTTGCGCCAAATTTTCCTGAATTGACGTGCATCAGATTTACGCCTGTTAACGTGCGAAAAAGGGTCAGTGTGAATCGACCCTTAAAAGACCTATATTGGGTGGGTGGGCAAATATATTTGACCGGAGATCTAGTTTTACCGATGGGCCAATTTTAAAACTGGTAGTGTGAGATCGAGGATATTTTTTCAGTTCTTCTTATTGATTTCTCTGAAATGACGTAACTTCCTACAAATGTGCATGTTCATCAGGTTCTTGAGTGTAAATTGTTGTGACGCGCATCAGCTGCTGTATATTTGAAACGAATATTGAGCAACACGCGCTTGTGTTTGGAACATTTTCCATGATGTGTGTATGCGTACCTAGTGGCATTTAATACGCAGTTGCATTTTTCCTACAAAGATGGCCGTCTGTGAGAGTGGTCAATTAGCATGGTTCAAGTTCCAATCCCGATTTGGTATGTGTATACATGTATTTCTTACCTCTCCCCAGTCCTCGACTTTCCATGTAGGGCAGTCACCACTCTGGCACAATGCCACAGTGTCCGGCATCGTCGATACGTCACAATGGCTGACATCAACCACTTGGTTGCCTTGATAACAGTTGATAGATCTTCGTTTCTGCCCTTCACCGCAGGATGACGAACACTGATAGTACAGAATGACAAAGGTTTTAAAAAAAATAATATTCAGAAAAAAAGGGCAATATAATTTTCTGCATGAATTATTTGATTATTTTTAGGGAAATGAGTTAGATGACACAGAGACAGGACCGAAATTTTGCAACCATAAAAAAAAATTTGTGGTGCATCCAGGCTCATTAAAGGAGCATATTCAGATTTTTCCAGAAATCGGATTTCGTTCCAACCTAAGAATCACATAAAATACCTCTCCAAAATACTATGGGAAGAAAACAAACAGGAAATTTGCAATCTCCAAATTGGACGTGAAAGCAAAAATTTTGGTGTAATTAATGGACAGCTTCATGGAACCAGATAAATTAATTTACAAAACATCTGACTTTTTTAGCGATATCCTTGAAAATATACAGATTGAGAACGCGAAATTTCAGATTGGTAATGCGAAAAATAGGGCAAATTATATGGTATCAAAATCTCAACACCCATGGGAAAAATGGAGGGTTCAAAAATGTGATCTGGACACACTCCTTGATAAAATCAAAAACATTTCTGGTGATGGCTGCAAAAACAGACCTCTGATCAGGAATTGTCCAGAATTCTTACCGGTCCCCATTCTCCATGTTGCCAGTAAGCACAGTCAGCAACCTTACAAGGGCTAACCCCCTCTGGCATCAGGGTCAGGTCACACTGACTCAGCTCCAGCTTAGTGTCGCCTTGGTAGCAGCCAACTGTTCGCTGCTTTTCTCCTGGACCGCAAGTTGCCGAGCACTGGTGGGAAAAAATTTAACCGGTATACAGGATTTGCAACTTTGACCGGAAAAACCTTACTCAAATGGATGACAGATGGGATTATAAATGTCCAATGCAATGATTCCAATGATATCTTTTTACAACCAAACTTTGGATGAGAGAAAAATCGTTAGGGCAGACGCTCTACCAGCTGAGCTATAAGGCACGGTTGGTATACTCCCTCAGGTTTTCCCTATGACCCAATTTTTCTCTCAGTGTTGCATGGTAGCGCAACTGGTCAAAGTAACGAACGTAACATCTGGTATGGTACCTAATCACCATTGAAATGAAACAACCAAACTTGGGATGAGAGAAAAATAGTTAGGGCCTTATCGGGATTCAAACCCGAGACCTCCGACTCACCGAGCAGATGCTCTACCAGCTGAGCTATAACTTAAAAGGCACAGTTGGTATACTCCCTCACGTTTTCCCTATGGACCCAATTTTTTCTCTCGGTGTTGCATGGTAGCGCAAAGTAACAAACGCAATAGCTTTGATACCATGCAACACCGAGAAAAAAATTGGGTCCATAAGGAAAACCTGAGGGAGTATACCAACTGTGCCTTATAGCTCAGCTGGTAGAACATCTGCCAGGTGAGTCAGAGGTCTCGGGTTTGAATCCCAATAAGGCCCTAACGATTTTTCTTTTATCCCAAGTTTGGTTGTTTCATTTCAATGGTGATTAGGCACCATACCAGATGTTGAGTTTGCATCTTTTTATAAGAAATCAAAAATTAACACTAACACTCCTCAATCCTCCAAAATGAATATGATTTTACATACACCCTGGAGAGTTAGGGTTGAAGATAAATTTATATGCACACATTTTTTAAAAGAGCACCCTAACGTAAACAAAACTAGGCCCCTGCCTACCGTGGTATCATGGCTTCGTTTTCCATGCAGTATAGTCAAGAAACCAGTAAAAGACGGTGGCTCCGTACAATTTCTTGAGAGCATGAACATAGCATTTTATGAGCAACTTGACTTTTTTCCTAGCCTTTGTGGTGGTGCCTGTATTGTAAATTCCTATTCATAGTCAAATCCCAAATTAACCAATCTGAGACCGGTGTGCGCACTTCTGGGTTTGATAACGAGGCTCTTTGTGTTAAGCAATTAAAAGTGAACTAATGTATGCACGTGAATGCATAATCACTCCTAGATGCCATGCAGAACAGCACTCGTACACACTCAGTCACTGTACAATACTGTACTTGTAGCGCATGAGTACTGCCGACTTGATATGAAGAGCCTCATTTTCCATTGCGCAGAATGGGCTAATGTGAAATTCCTCTATAGACCGTATCGAATAGTCACCATTTCGTGGGGCACCTTTTGTTACTTAAACCATTCAACAATGGAAGCACAATATGTGCAACCATGCATGTCATCAAGGAACAAAGAAACTGCCCCACGAAATGGCAGCTATTCGATACGGTCTATTGTGCATCTCAAATACACAATGTTCTATTGTTCGCCTACCAGAAGCTGCATTGTGTTATTTTTTAGCTTGAACTCACCGGTCCCCATTCCTCCTGGTGCCATGCAGGGCATTCCTCCATCTCGCATGATGCCACGCTATCTGGCCTGGTTGCCTGATCACACTGGCTCCCAGCAACCTCCCTGTTGCCACGGTAACAGCCAACAAATCTCAGCTTCTCACCCTCGCCACAAGTTCCTGAACACTGAAGCAAAAACAAAAGAAAGAAATGTTTTATTGTTCAGGGTGACAATCTGATTTAAAATTTTTTTTTTTTAACCAGATGTACATATACAGATATTTTTAATCAATCAGTTTGAATTGAATCGAATTGAACACAAAAAGAGGTCGAAGCTATTTTGTAAACTTGCATTGTTGGCCTTTGGGGTTGACATATGGTGAAGGAAATATCACTATACCCCTTAACACTTAAGAGATGATGTAACATTTATTTGGACCAATAGTAAACATGATAATTGTTATTTAAACAACGCTGAATGCCGCAATAGGGCGACATTTCGGCAAGACTCTCACCGGAGACCACCGAAATTTCGGCAAGAGTGACTCAAAATGACACCTTATTTTTTTACCCAAAGCTTCCAAAAATTGTTGCAGACCGAAGAGAAACAGCTCCAGTCCCGATAAAAATGGTTCTCGACCTAAAAAAAATGGTTTTTGACCTAAAAAAATGATTTTTAAACTCAAAAATATTAGGGCGACACCAAAATGTCGCCCTATTGAGCAGGTCGCCCTAAAATAGCTTTTTTACACACGATTTGTCGCCCTATTGTAGCATTGATAGTAATTTACATAACAATTATCCATATACAATTAGTTATTTATTTACATGTAATTTGTATTTGTTTCAATTTTTTTCTGTATTAAAGTTAGTATATTTAAGTTATGTTTTTTTTTGTGTTTTTTTTCATGATACCTGTAAGTGGCGGATCTCCGGTGTTGGATATCAAATAAATAAATAAATAAAATTAAAATAAATAAGTATAAATATCATTGCGTGCATTCACATTGTCAAAATTTCAGAGTATCTCCAGTTGAAGTTCAAAGATTTTATCCAGATTCAAGTTTGTACATTGTAGGCCTGCCGTTCTTTAGTTAAATAAATTCCTTTTTCAAAAACAAATCAAATTTCTAGGTATTTTTTAATTTTCACAATTCAAGATAACATGGTTTGCCAATAATCTTCTGGACGAATGTATAGGACCACCAATTGTAAATGTACATGTATAGTCACACCATTATCTCAATTTTTTTGATATGGCCTTTATTGCATTTTGCGCTGAAACTCTTCATATGTTTCGTTTTATATTTTTAGCACTTTGCAAAATGTTGACATTTTGTGTATGTAGACTGTGCTTGTGGGTCTTTCTATAAATTAGGGGTCCAAAAGTGTGACATTTAGTGTCCCCCGTTACACCTGATGTGTTATTTTTCGTACAAAAATCATTAAAATGGCTTTTAAACCATTTTGTATGAATTGTACTTTATGTACTCACTCTTTGAGATGGAAAGTATTTTTAAAATGTGTCCTGAATTTACAAAAACAAGAATGTAAAATGTAACGGGGGACACCAACATTGGACCCTAATTTATAGAAAACCCTTGTATAAAATCGCGAAGTTATTTTTATTCTCATTGTACCTACACTGTATCAGCTACATAAATTTGTTTTGTGTGAAAAGGCCTCATTGCTTTTCCCATCAAAATTGGTTTGAAATAAATTGCTGGTATTGTCGATTTATTGCTAGGCCTACATGTAGTATTTTTTTATCTCTGTAAATTAAAATGCCATTTAATTTCCTTTTTTCATTGTACCCGTTTTATGTTCGCAGGGCCCCAATAGAAGCCGAAGTGTTCGGGCACCCCCTGGGAAAATAAATGGAATAAATTAATACATATATATAAAATCCTAAAATTAACAATGAATAATCTATTTCATTTGTTTTTCTACGAAATCGCCTAATTGTTTTTCCCATCTAAATTGGTTTGAAAGCAATTGCTGGTATTGTCGAGGCGGCGTCAGCGAGTCCTTTATAGCAAGAGGATTTATTGGATTGTTTTCAGTTGCCCGACAGATCAGCAGAAATTCTGACCATTACTCTGTCCCGTTCACTTCTGAGTTTTAGTTTTACATCTGCAATTAATCCGAAAAGAAATACCGTTGTGTGGAATGCTCATATCGCGAACATTACACGAGGACCTTCTTGACAAATTTATCGATACTTGTTTGCATTTAGGGCACAACCTGAATACAATCGTGATAATAGTATGTCAAGACATTTCGGAAAACTCTAACTAAACTGGACGTAATGATGGATGAGAACCATTTACAAACAGACGACACAATGTGCGAATTCGACCAAGTTTTGAATCTGACGGCCCAGGACCAAGCATCCAAGTACCTGGTAGCAATCAGCGAACGACTTGGAATCATCGTGGGGATGTTGGTGGTACTTGCCCTCGGGTTGACCAGTAATTTTACCTTTCTCTACGTAGTGTACAAGCTGCCACACTTGCAAACAATCAAAGGCTTTTTTCTTGTCAATCTGGCCGTTGCTGATATCCTTTTCCTGGTTGTGACGGTCTTCATGTATGTTTTCTTCCTGGGAGCCAGCCCTGTGCGCAGTGATTACAACGTGGCCAGTATCTTTAACTGTGTGGGTGTGTTCGTCGTCCCGCATATCACCTACTTCATGTCCATCTGTGTCATGACGGTCATATCCAGGGAGCAGTTTTATGCGATTTGCAACCCCATCCAACACCGGGTTATGAATACCAAAACTCGGGCGGTACGTCTCTGCCTGGTGTCTCTATGCATGGCAGCAATCCTCACGGCCATGGTGATGCCCAAGTATGGAAAACTGGTCAAGTCTTGCATCATCTGGCCGGATGAGGACAAGTACAGCGAGCTACCGCGGATGGTTGGATTCTGTCGGCCTGTTGACTCCAGGTGGCTAGTGGTCGGCCATTTGGTGACCGTGTCTCCGTTCCTCATTGTGTTGCCTTGCAACCTCTACATGTACATTCGCATTGTGAAAGTGCTGAGGTGTCAATCAGTCTACAAGATGGATGGTCAGAATCGCCTGCCTCCCAAGACCCTAAAGGTTCGCAAGGAGGTGACCAGAATGGTCATCATTAAGGGCACGGTGTTCATCCTATGCCAAGCCATCAACCAGATCGTCGCCATATTCTACGGTATTACATTCCTGGCCGGAATCTCTGTCAGCGAGACCTACGAACGCTTAGCAGTGGTCATTGATATCGGCCGGATTGCAGTCCTCCTTAATTCGGCCATCACTCCCATGATCTATGCCATATTCAGTCCCCTCTACCATCCAGCCTTCAAGCAGGCATTTGGCTTTTCAACAACAAAATCAAGAAAGCCCCGACAAACACCCGCCGTGATTTCTCTGAGGTCAACCAGAAGTCTCACCATCCCATCATCTGGTCAAAATATGTGCAACGCAAATTCGCATAACACTAATGAGGTCCAGGCAAATCCTCCGAATGACAATGATAGAGATGGCTAAAGGCATTTAATGAGTTTACAGAGCTTCAATACAGAGCCTGTACGCTGAATTCCATGAAACTTACAAGAGACTTGAACATCGAGATACATAGGTGGGTGGTGCCATTGGCAGCCGACAGCCAGAGACATCAGGTAATCCCCTTAATCTTCACAAAATACATGTAATTCTCTGGGATCTTTTCTGTGCATTACACATCACACCAGATCAATGGCTTTACATCCCTTCCGAATAATGGATCAGTTGTGGTTAAGCACCTTGCTCAAGGGCACAGGTATCACAACCAGGCGTCGAACCTGCAACGCCAAGTTTTCACTACAATATTGCGAGTCAATGACATTAACCACTCGGCCACGGTACACCAACACGACAATAGCCCAGCATGACAATGAAGTCAATCTTGGCACTGACAACTATTAGGCTTCCAGCTTTTACATTTCGAACATTCGATAGAGGAAGCTTAAGTGTTGGGTCTTCAGCTTGGTTCAGTAGACAAAGACGAAGACTTAACTCTCTTAGAGACAAAAGAGGGCAACCAAGATATGTCGTTTGTAAAGATGAATTTGCAAGCAACAAAACTGTGTCGTGAACAGCTGGCCTGTTACAGCCTGTTATACCCGGTTAGCAGGATGTGCCCAAAAGATATATCCCACAAAATCAAGTGTTGAAAAAAAAAATTGTGATCTTTTTCCGTTGCCAAAAGACAAGATGTCTTTTCTCAGTTATTTGCCACATTTGTATTAATCACGTAATGTCATTTTTGCACTAATGTTTATTAAGTTGCTACTATCGACAATAATATCAAATTACCTCATAACATTTGTTTGCATTGTGCACACTTGTGCTAGATGGTTCCACACCACCTATATGTGTCTTGTACATGATGTCGTCATCATGACGTCACTACAATATGTATGAGAGACAACAAAGGTGATCTTAACCAATAAGCAATGTACATGTGACGTTTGAACTTCATCATTGCAAAAAACTATGCAAAACAACAAAGCATACGAATTTCACTCTTATTTGTAATAATGCCATGCTCCGGCTTTGATGACATCAAAGCTTTGAAAGAATTGACCGTGAGCCACAATATGTACTAGTTTTGAGCCAGTTTGCAAAAACTTAATACGTTTTTTGGCCATTTTTAACTTGCCACTATGGGGCGCTTGAAGAATTTCCTCACAAAATCTTAAATTTTTCCCACTCGAAATTTTGTTTTTTGCCATCAAATCTGCACATTATAATGCTAGATGAGTCATTTTAAGAAAAAAAAAATTGTGATCAATTTCCTAACTCTTCCTAATTTCAGATGAAGTTTCATGATGATCCGAATTATGTAAGTGATACAAAAAAAAATGGCCAAAAGGACTATGTGCTTTGTGTATATTTAGAAAAATCAGAACAAAAAGGTAAGCTTTTTCGCCGCAAGCGAAAATGCAAACAAAAGGCACTACACCAACCAAAGTTATCACACAAAACACTACTCATATTTGACTATATCTAGTTCAAAATATACGAATGCAAAATGACAGGTACTGTAAAAATATGCAAAGATACACGTTGGAAATTGATGCAAAAAACAGAAATATAAAAAAAAAATGTTATGGCCGAGCGGTCTAGTGCGTCGAACTTAAGTTCCTGTGCTAGTACTAGAATGTAGGTTCGATTCCGGGCCGCGACGGGTTGTGGCACCTGTGCCCTTGAGCAAGGCACTCAACCACACTTGCTCCCATTCGTGTAATTGGCGGTCCCTCCGCTGTTGGATGTGGTAAATAAATAAATAAAAATAAATTAATCCTCGCACTTATGTTAAGGGCGGACAGATCATAATATCAAGCCAGCTCTCGCTCTCGCACCGCTCTCGCACCGCTCTCGCACCGCTCTCGCACCGCTCTCGCACCGCTCTCGCACCGCTCTCGCACTCATCCTCACAGTTAAAAGGCCAAGACACCATCAGGCAGATTTGCACCTGATACGCCGGTTGAAGCCGGAGACTTTGTCTCCCTCCACGGCGATCGCAATAACACGAAGAGACGTAGCCGCGCTATCTCGTCACATCCATTGAGGGGTTGTGGTGTAATGTTCGCAAGTTTGTTGGTAACCAACTCAGAGCGTCATCCTACCGTATTAAACGGTCAGAGTGCTTCAAAGTCCCGTCGTCATCACATGTAAACCCAATCCAACCCAGCCTTCGGTCGACCAACCAGGACAGTGATGACGAGGTTGATCCTCCTTCAGTGCCCATCCCTCCACTCCCCCCGGACATTCCTCCCATCCTCTCAATGCCAGCTGGGCACATTGTCGGTACACCCCCCGTGGATACCCCATCCTGGCCTTCCGAGGTCGACATTGCCACTCCTGACCAACCGGTTCGGCCACAGTCAGCTCCCCAGGCGGAACCCCTCTCCGAACCAAGTGCCTCTACATACCCCAAATACGCATCTTAGACGTTCAACTCGCCCTCACAAACCCCAATCCTACTTGGATGATTACTGGACTGAGTTCTAACTGTAAACGGTTGTGCACGTCTAAGGTGCCCTCCTGTGGAACGGCATAATATGAGGCAGAATAATCCCCCGGGCCGGAGGGCAGTCTACCCCTGTGATGGCCCTTCCCTGTTTTCTAATTGTTTGCAGAGTTTAAATTGTTTGCTTTTGCTTAAATTCAACCCTTTTGTAGAGTGTTACATGTATGATATGGGGCAGAATAATCCCCAGGGCCGGAGGGCAGTCTACCCCTGGTGATGGCCCTTCACTATTTTGTAGAACGTAGTTTTAGTTGCGCACGATGTAGTTTAATTGGCTTACATTCAACCATTTTGGGTCAGATCCCATGTCATTATACTCGGTCAGTACTGGAATGTGTTACACCTTTGCCTTTCTCGTTCATACATACTTCATTTTCCTCCTTGAAAACAAAGGGGGAAAAGGTGTTACGCTAGTGATTGTTAGTGCGCCCTCTATCTAGCGCCCATTAGTTCTTCATCCGGGCTCTTGTGGCCCTTTGCCATGGTGGTTAATCCTGTCGTATTTACCCAAGGTGTGTCGTTACCGTGATATAAATAAACGTCGCTTTGTTGGCAAGATCGGTATATAATCGTTGTTATTCTACGTGTCGGAACAATCCCCGTCCTTCACTGGCACAAAGCGACATCCAAGTACATGTGTAATAAGACAATTTTTATATTGTCTTGTAATAAGACAATATAAATGAAAAGTTTTCTTACAGGTTGCCAGTCTCCGTGTTTCCAGGCGGCACATTCAGTAATTTGGCAGTGTCTTCTGGAGGCGGGTAACAAGGCAGGGTCACACTCACTGTCATCAACATGCTGGTTGCCACGGTAACACCTTACTGGCCGTAACTGGGTGCCTTGACCGCATGTGACCGAACACTAGAAGTAAAGAAATATTTAATTGTAATAGACCATATCAAATAGCTGCCATCTAGTAAGATAGTTTCTTTGTACTGCGAGGACATGCATATAGTTGCACTTTTTGTGCTTACATTGTTGAACAACTTGAACAACTTATCCAACAAAAGCTGCCCTACCAGAGGCCAATTTTGTGCTAATGCAGGCTCTGTAACCATAAAGTCTCTTTCACAGATTCACGGATAAGACCTCGGATGATGCATGCCGGATGGCTGGTCCGGCACCACCTGTGATGATACCTGATGATCTCCGAGCACCTTTTTGCTTCCACATCCAAATTGGTTCCCCCCCCCACGGATTGTTAGACCTGTTAGAATGCAATCCAAATCTGAACAAGCTCCTTTAAAGGTAGTCTACATGTACATAATAATAATAATAATAATAATGCATTTTTATATAGCGCAATCTCCGTCAAAAGCCGACGCCCAGGGCGCTTTACATAAATTACAGATAATTTAAAACCAATTTAACATTTTAAGAACATTTTTACAAAATGCACAATATAAATCTAAAATCTAAAAAGTATGCAAGAAAACTGAAATAAATCATCAATAAATACAAACCACATGACAGCCATGACAAAAACACACCCTAAGAACAACATTAACACGAACAATAGGATTTCAAAAAGACTTGAAAACCTGACATACACAGAAACAAATATGACGACCACCCAAAGGGACAACACACGCAAGCAACAAACGCACAACAGACGGACTAACAAAGGACTAACAAAGGAGACAGAGACATTTACTCTGAAGACCCAGGCTGTCACTTATTGAACATGATTGGTAAAACGTTACAAATAGTTTCATCTCTCTGTGTTATTGAAGATATGCATGATTAAAACCAACCCGAGTAAAAGTCAGCTCCGTACTTCATCTAACTTTTGACAAAACAGTCATAAACTGTCATTCTTCTCCTGAGAGCTTTACAGTCACTTTGCCCCAAATTCACTTCGCCGCGAACCACGGCCTGCGCAAGAAATGTTTTTTGGGCGAAATGTTTTTTGGGCGAAGTGGCGTTTGGGCGAAGTGGCGTTTGGGCGAAGTGGCGTTTGGGCGAAGTGGCGTTTGGGCAAAGTGGCGTTTGGGCAAAGTGGCGTTTGGGCAAAGTGGCGTTTGGGCAAAGTGGCGTTTGGGCAAAGTGGCGTTTGGGCAAAGTGGCGTTTGGGCAAAGTGGCGTTTGGGCAAAGTGGCGTTTGGGCAAAGTGGTGTTTGGGCAAAGTGGTGTTTGGGCGAAGTGGTGTGTGGGCAAAGTGGTGTGTGGGCAAAGTGGTGTTTGGGCAAAGTGGTGTGTGGGCAAAGTGATCGAGGGCAAAGTGGTGTTTGGGCAAAGTGGTGTTTGGGCAAAGTGGTTTTTGGGCAAAGTGGTTTTTGGGCAAAGTGACCATCGTTTGAAAAAATTTTTTTCGTCTCATGAGATGAAAATTAATTTGTTTACTCATTTCTCAAAGACTATAGCACTTCAGACAAAACCATTTCAGGGGAGGTTTTCTACCGTCATCATGTTTATATTGTGTAAGTTATGTGTAAATCAGTGAACATTTCTGATTTTCGAGATACCAATCATGTGTTCTACCCATGAAATTGGCCCCTTCCCACAAACATGGCTTTCAGTGCAGAGATTCTATACTATACATACCTGCCCCCATTCTCCTTGCATCCACATCGGACATTCCTCCATGTCACATGACGACACCAAATTCGGCCTGCTGTCCAAATCACAGTGACTGACATCCACTTTTTGGTTGCCTTGGTAACAGCTAACTTGTCGCTGACGTTCACCATGACCACAGGTCACCGAACACTGTTGATTGAAACATCAATAAACTGTCATATTCCTGAAATTTTGTAATTGTTGCATCCATGACCGTGTTCTCCACTGCTAAACTTTTTGTCCGGGCGCGCTGAGCAGCAGTGTTTGCCGCGTGACGGCGCTGTTCAAAACGAATGCATGCAACTGCCATGGCAGTTATCGACCACAGATTGGTTCGCCGATGCGATTGATATGCGTGGTAAGTAAACGATAATGACACCAGTGGCCAGCAAATCATGTTTGGTGACTTTACACCTAATTTTATAATGACTTGGCTGTATTTTCAAAGCGTTTTAGAGGGGAAAATGGATTATTGTTGTCCGGGCGGCAAAATTTTGTCCGGTCGCAAACGGTACCTCTGATGATTTTGTCCGGGCAGCGCGCCCGGACAAAACCGGGGGTGGAGAACACTGCAAGAACATTCAGAATTGTAGGGTACTTCCTGGAATTGTCAAGATAATAGGATTGATTCCTCAAAAAGACAAAACTGCATTTCTGATTTCCAACTTAGAATCAATTCTAATCAACTCAGAAGAGATGATTTACCCAAACCTAGCACATACAAGT
Organism: Henricia sp. BOLD:AAB3569; assembly: GCA_037783545.1. NCBI lineage: Eukaryota > Metazoa > Echinodermata > Asteroidea > Spinulosida > Echinasteridae > Henricia > Henricia sp. BOLD:AAB3569. The sequence continues at coordinate 89,405 of JBBELK010001174.1, read as the reverse complement.
CTTGTTTTTGCTTCAGCCTCTGTGTGCTATCGCATCGAATAGGTTTTATACCCCCCATTTGTGCGTGTGATGCGCAAACGTGGAAACCATTAACACATTTCATTCTCACGTTCAAGTTGCGTTTTGGTGCACCATTTTCGGCTAAAACTGTTTTGTTGTTTTCGTCAGTATCTTTGAAGAACCAGAACCAGACTAAATATCGTCAAAGCAATCCTATAATAACCTCCCATGTGACTTGCTCTCGACCAATAGGAATTCGTAAACTGTCTTTGGTATTTTAAGAATGACTTTTCAAACTTTCAGAACAACTCACTGGTCCCCAGCTGCCTTCCTGCCACACAGGGCATTCTCCCATGTCGCAGGTTACCAGTGATTCTGGCTTGAGGCTGCGATTACATTGGCTGAAATCGACAACAAAGTTGCCTTGGTAACAGCTGACCAATCGTTGCTTCTCCCCTTGACCGCAGGAAACAGAGCACTGTGGACAATGAAAGAAACCACTATTGACTTTAAAGTCCTCTACTTTTCTTTCATAAGCACTTCATTAAACAATGCTCATACGGGACCAGTTTTTTACTTGTATGTCACACAAACCCCAGTAGCTAAATCATATTCCCTCATCAGTTGCAGTTCCTGCTGCTTTATGATTCAACACCAGCCACCTCAGTGATTGAGTGGTTAAGACGTCTGCCTAGTATGCAGCAGGTCGTGGGTTCGAGTCCCACCCAAGCACACTATGAAGTTTTTCTCATAGTGTCTTGGGGAAGCACCGAGTATACAGCGCTACTCAAGTTACGTCAGGCAAGGGCAAAACATACCCTAATAATTATCCATTCTCCCAACACAATTAAATCACCTTACATTGTACCTTATCAGCATTTTACTGTTTAGGTATAGGCCACAAAACACAGTAAATTGGACAACTGAGGGTGCATTGGCACATAGATAGTAACGACTGGTTAGTGAATCAACTTTGAAATTTGCATTTACACATACGGTGGCGAAGCATGACCATTCATAACCATATCCACAGTCATGACCGAGACACCCACGTTTTGTTTGACTCGGTCAAAATGCATTCATACAAGTTTGCGTTTAGTCACGAATGAGTCATAACCAATGGCTCCTGTGTGAACACATACTAAATTACTGTAACGTTACTATTTTTTATAAGTCAAAATATCAATTCTCAAAAACATCTGTTGGAGAATCTAGATATTCACTAAAACAAGCCTTTTATAATTCAGTTTCTTTCGTTTTACTATAAGATAATGGCATACTTCCAAGATGGCGGATCCCTCCCAGGTTTTGGAGGGAACCGTATGATGGTTTTACTAGACTCAATTAATGGCTTGATTTTCGTTTATGCATATGTTTACCTTATACACGTAAGTTGATTCTTTTTGAAGACTCAACCACTTTGTTTCGTCTTAATTTTTACAGAGAATAAATCAGCAAAAAACAGATATTTGTTCAACTTGCCGGCTGCCTGTACCTTTCAACCCGGCCCCAATTCTCACATGGGTCACATCTGTATGGGTGACATGTTTACAAACATTTTGAAGATTACCTATACAGTACCCTATGGCTCTATCTTAAATTCAACAACCCTAATGCTACAGTCACACGGTCATATACGGATCTTGCGGACGCTGCAGGTTTTTGTCCGTAAACAATCTGCAGAATCCGTATCTATCCGTAATGGATCCGTAATTAATCCGCCGAATCCGCAGCATCTGCCAGGATCCGCAGAAATATTTTGAAAATCTCAAAATATTGTTTAAAGTTCCCGCGGATAAAAAATCCGTAAAAAATCCGCAATGCATCCGTAATTATCCGTAATATACGTAACTCTCCGTAAACTATCCATAAAAATTAGATGTCACCTGCCGCAATTGTTTTTCATTTAAGCGTAAATGTCCGTATTTATCCGTAATTCATCCGCAATTATCCGTATTTCATGGCTAATTTAACTTTTCTGCACAGTTTTTAAGTGATTTTCTGCGGATAAAGAATATAAAAAATCCGCAGCATACGTATTTGACCGTGTGACTGTAGCATTACAAATGAGTGGTTTTGCGGGTTAAGTTGGGTGATCATACCGAACTCCATTCTCCCTGGTGCCAGAATGGGCATTTGACGACCTCACATGACCTGGTAGTGTCCGGCTTCAGGTTGGGATCACAGTGACTGGTATCTGCTGGCTGGTTGCCTTGCATACATCTCACCAGCCTGTGGGACGTGCCCTCGCCACAGGTAACTGAGCACTGTGGTGAAAAAGAAAAACATAGTGGCATGCAACTTTGTCATTACGAAAAAGAGGAAAATGCAAAAAATCTCCAACAGTGTACAGTGTTTTTTAATTTTTTATTTTCAATGGGACAGATGAGAAAACAAATGAGAAGAAATCAGCTTATCAGCTGAAAAGTTGCATGCCAGTTTTTAAAGTCACGGAAGATACAAGTTTGGAGCCAAATTTCATGAAGATGTGTACCAGCCGATTCTGTGCCAACAGAGGCTCCGGCTTTTCCATGGAGACCATATAAGCACTGCAAAACATTCACTAGCTTCAGAGGTAAAATTTGCTGGAGACAGTGACGCAGCAATAAGCACGCGCATGCTGAACTGCATGAAGCTTACAAGTATCTTCCACCCTGTTCAACCTGAACGTGGAGATACAGGTGGGTGGTGCCACTGGCAGCCGACAGCTAGACACACCGGGTAATCCCTTTACGATTCACAAAAGAATGCTCTGCAGGGATAAAATGCATTAAACAACACACTGGACCCTTCCGATGGATGAAGCAATTGTGGTTAAGTGTCTCGCTCAAGGGCACAGGTGAGCTACGACCAGGTACCGCCACACTAGTTTTCACCCTGATGTGGCAAGTCAATGACCTAAACAACTCGGCCTTGGTACACCATTCTACAAGTTGTGTGTTCAAATCCATGCTGTGCCAAGGCATGGGTACACCTTTTTACCTCTCTACCACAGAGCAAGGTTGTAATTGAGTCTATCACAAGTCTGGTGATAATGAAATCACAAGTCTGGTGATAATGAAATCACAAGTCTGGTGATAATGAAATCACAAGTCTGGTGATAATGAAATCACAAGTCTGGTGATAATGAAATCACAAGTCTGTCACAAATCCTTCATGTCTTTCACAAGTCCAGTTTACACATGTTTACGTGGATCAGGCACAAAGTGTAGTAAAAATATTGGAGCTTTTTCACCACTGTTTTTATGATTATTTTTTTTTTAAATGCAGACATTCGCAGATCCACAGAAACGTTGCAAAACCTGTAAAGAACAAACAAATGTGACCAAAAAACTCACCGGTCCCCACTCTCCCTGGTGCCAGGTGGCACATTCCTCCGTCTGACAGTGCCTTGTGGCTGCCGGCTTTAGGCTCTGGTCACACATAGTTGGGCTGACCATCTGATTACCATGATAACATCTGACTGATCGAAGCATCTCGCCTCCACCACACGTAACAGAACACTGGAGAGAGGTGTGTGATAATAAGCAACACTACTATGGTTTGTCTTCATGGAATATAAGTCGCCCGGTACATAAGCCTCGGTGCCCCAAAATCTCCAAAATAAGATTCAGGTATCAATGTATACTCGAGCCACACTATTGTGAAAGCCACGACTTGCTAAAAAATGTTGTCATAATTGATGCATGATGGGCTGTGCACGCATCAGCGGCAGCATTTACTGTAAGTACAACGGCACAAAATCATCATTGTGTGGAGTTAAAGTCACAATGTTTTGATAGCAGTACAATGGAATGCAAAACCTTCCATATTGAAATCGTGAATAAGGTTGTGTGTTAAAAGAGGCATTGAGGGGAATTTTTTTATTGTTTTGTTTTGTTTTGTTTGTTTTGTTTGTTTGTTTGTTTGTTTTTCCCATGAATCAACCGCCTTTACCTGTTGATATTATTACCCAAAACATGATGATAACGATCTTCTAAAACCAAGTGTAACATTTTGAAACTTTTTTGATTTATTTTAATTTTACTATAGTGTAATATTAATTAAAGTACAGGTTCTTTCAAGAAAGAAACTGGTCAAACAGTTGAAAAATGCATTGGAGTCCCCCTCACATTGTTAAACAGTTTTCTTGACTATTATAAAAACTACGGATACCAAGATATGTCTAACAGTTTCTGAATTATTTTAAATATTTTACACTACTTTAAAATTTCATTAAATATTTTGGTAACTTAAAAAAAGACATTTTTACAAATGCATCAAAATGTCACACTTTGGTTACTGGAAAAACATGTCATGAAAAGAAAGAAGAAGAAAAAAACTGAGTATTTTCCTTGAAAACCAAGTAAAAGAAATAACTACAGCCTAACTCACATCGCTCCAAGACTCCTCAGCCCATATTGGACATTGATTCGTATTGCATTGCTCCACAACGTGCTTGGTGGCACTAGTACTGTCACAGTGCCCATCCAGAATGTAGTACCCGTTGGAGTCCCTACACGATGCGCTGCGTCGACGCGTGCCGCCATCACAGGACTGTGAACACTGCAGGTTGGTTTACAAAATATTGGACTTTTTTTTAGTACAAAATATTTTTTTCACAGAGAACATGGATTCTCCAAAAAAGACTCCAACCCAGTTTTTGTGAATGTAAAGTGATCCAAAAATTTATGGTATTGAAAAACAAGGCTGAAAAATATAAATAACAATCATTTGCAGAAAAATGAACACTGCAGGATGGTTTACAAAATATTGGACTTTTTTTAGTACAAAATATTTTTTTTCACAGAAAACATTGATTCTCCAAAAAAGACTCCAACCCAGTTTTTGTGAATGTGAAGTGATCCAAATTTATGGTATTGAAAAACAAGGCTGAAAAATATAAATAACAATCATTTGCAGAAAAATTATCAAAAGCCAGTTTTTTTAATACATTCCAACTATCAGTTCGAAAGTAGTTTGGCACCATCCCAATCAGCTATATATATTTTATAAGAGGGATTTGGGTTACAATTTAAAGCAATATATTTGACTTGCAAACATCTAAAATCAAAACTGTACCAAATTATAATAAAATACTTATTTCTAGTGTAAATGAATTACAGTTTGAACGACTGCAGTTTATTTTGTGTAGGATTCTCACAGTAAGAAAGTAAAGTCACATGTTGTTATTACTCTGGAAATCACTTTATTCAAGCAGATCCTCTTGGACCTGGAGGAAATCACAAAAGCAGAAATGTCTTGAAAGCGATTTCAAAGTGAATGGTCAATCAGTGCCATAGGTTCATTGTTTTCAACAGACTTCTGTTCTGAACAAGAATTAACTGATTTTTGAATAAATTGCTTCTTTTTTTGGACGAGTGATACATTCTGCAAAAATGAGTTGCTCCTTGCCCAGCCAAATTTTTGTGACAAAGACTGAAAAACATGGGGAATCCAGGCTCAAAATATGAACATCCAATTGAAATTCCGCACTGTACCTGGTAATCCAAGGCAGTATCCGAGTAAAAAACATCCATTGTGTGTTCATATTTTAATGAGCCTGGATGCGCCAATGATTTTAAGTTATGGTCGCAAAAACTTGGCACAGCCATTGCAAGAAGTGACTCATTTTCGCAGAACGCATCACATATTACCTTTAGAATGGTCTCCACGTAACTAAAGGTCTACAGAGGGTGTGTACAAAGATTGCCTATTAGCCTTATACCTGAGACCATTCCGAGTACTCCCAATGGGCTTGCTGGCATTCACTCTGACGACATTCAACCACCTCAGCGGGACTGTCAAGTTCTCCACAATTGGAGTCGGCAACAATCACGCTGATTCGTCGTCGAGTGATCTTTTTCATGCAGTGGATCCGTCGCGTTTGACGACCGACTCCGCACGTCACTGAACAGACACTTTCTGCTCTTACTGACCAACTGTTGAGACAAGAGTATTAAACAGCAATTGACTTGCATTGTGGAAAACGTACAATCAAGATTGTAAATCTGGCTTCCCATTTTGTGATATTTTCTTGTGATTTGTTATGATTCCTTAAAGGGCCTGTGACATGCTAAACAACTTTGTGCCTAAGCTTTGCTTCATAATGACGGATTACTTGTTCAGCAAGACATACTATTGTTCGTTTGGATGTAAAATCAATAAAAGGTGGCATTTTTCAACTTTGAAGATTTCACTGCAATAAATCACAGACAGAGGGCGCTGTTTTGAGTGCATCACATAAGGAAGACATAAGACTTCAAGTTGGACTTGTGGCAAATTGCTGCAGTTTCTACCCCCAGTTTTGTCATGGCTTACAGCAGACAACATGTAAAACAAACTCAAACAGCCATGGATTACAAAAGTTTCAGGAAAATTGAGAAAAAAGTGGAATCTTTTGTGCACAGTGTAATGTGATTTTCCTGTGTTTGCCTCTTGTGACATAGTGACCTTGGTCATGAATATGCATATTCTCATTAGCATAAAAACTAAAAACCTTTGTTTTAACCCCCAAAGCAAGCTCCAAATAGGATTTTTATGACTTTAACCGAGTAGAGTGGTTTTAAAGCATAGATTTCATTGATACAAATCCTAAATAAGGGGCCCTTTAAGATACGATAAATCTGAGCAAATCGTAATGCTTATGGTACAGTTACAATGTGTGACTAAGTATAACAAATACATGCGAATGTCTGATTATTTTCTCAGTGATCTTCCACTGTACAATCCCTTACAATTCCTTTAAAGATCCTTAAGATTCCAATAATCTACAAAAGCCCGCAAAAGACCACGACCACTCAAGAAACTCCACAAGCTGGGATATGCTGCAATCATAGTCTCAGGCAGAGATGCCAACATGGCAATTTGAAAAAGAGTAATTTGCCACGGGGAATTAACCCACTTTGGACACGCAATTTTAAAACTTTACACATAAGCCCTATTTAAACCCCACATTTTTGAAGCTTTGCATTCTAGAATTATGTCACAATACTGATCGTCATTGGCTGAAACAATTGTACAAACTACGCCTAAATCGTAAATGCTGGCATCTCTGCTTAGGTATCAACAAATCTTATCTCAATCAGGGGGAAATTTGAAGCAAAATCACACAGTGAGTGACAGAGTGTAAATGTTTGAACCTGCATTTTTCGTTCATTCTTTAAATAAGAAATGAAAATACTCAAATTACACACTGAAATCTACGTTGTTTATATGAAAACTATTGAGCTTGTGCCGACCATGGCACATACATGTATGTGCAAAAGACTGTCATTTTGGAAGGTGAAATTAGAGCATCTTGTTGGTGTTGCACTGTGCGTCCACGTTTGAAAAGGCGCAACACGCGCTTACTGCACTGTGACGTGGTTTCATCCGACTCCCAAAACAGCACAGACAATGCACGTGTGTGTAGTCCGCAAGAGCCCAATATACATGATAAATGTGTAGACAATTCACAAATTTGCCATTTAAATAAAAACACTATTGTCATGGTTAACATTACTACGCAAGTCACGTCCACTATTAACGATGTGAGCAATGTATGAGTGAGATGAGTGATATGCTAAACATACTGTACTTGGCATCCGGTGTTGCATCTCGAAGTGGTTGGTTGGGGGCGTCTACCGGAGCATTTACCGTCACTGACTAGGGCGTGATCCCGCTGTCTCAAACACCGCACACCCTGCTCTTTTTCACCTGTAATTATTAACAAGGTGTTACTGGGCATTTCCAGAAATTCAGTCGTACATTTCAGAGACTTTGAGGGCCTGTAATGCTTCATGTATATTGAAGTTGTTCAATGTTCAAAAGTCATTGATGGAAGTGTAAATCCTGAAAAACTTGGTACAAAAACAAAAATTAGTTTGCTTTTACTACATGTAATTGATAAATCCATCCAAAACCGAGGTTTTTTTTGCACATATCATGTTTATTGAAAATGGCATAACATTCAAGCATTGCTTGAAGAACATGTGTTGATAATCAATCAGTGAGGAACAACTGCAATAGACCTTTATCACGGTGCGGCCATCTTCCCTTTTCTCTTATTAAAATGAACGTAACCAAAGCAAGGCTTGCAGAAAAAATAGTTTGGTCCCGTTCTGAAATTGTTCATTGTGTGCATCACAATGGCACAGGCGTTGCGCGATTAAGAGAGCGCGCAGCATGTACAGTGATTCTCAATGGTAGATTATACGTGCTATTGCGCGGATGCGCAGATGCACTGAACGTACCGACACGTACTATGGGGAACAAGACAAAGATGGACGCACCTTGATAAATGTCTATATACCGTGATTCAAGGTCACCAGTTGGCTTCATAGCTCAATTGGTAGGGTGCTGCAAGTTACGCAGAAGGTCCGCAGTTCGAATCCCGGTGAAGCCAAGTTGCTTTTCACTGCATTCCGATTTCCCAAACTCATGGACATTTGCCCACATTAGTGTCAAATTTATTTACCCTGCGGTCTCTGAGTCAGAATGTATGGATTAAATGACTATTATCGGCGCACTAATTACATGTAGGGTGGACTGTTCCAGATTAAGTGGAATTATTAAGAAGTTTTCTTCCAAAATGCTCACACACAAAAAAATCGATAGCATATCTGCATTAAGCTTAACCTTAAATACTCCTTGTTACATGCATGTACATGTATATTTGCAGAATGTGGCAATAAATGCTTGTTTTAACTACTTTTCCCCACGCATAGGAATGTGCATTCTTTCATCGGAACTGACAAAATATGTTCATTACAACCAGAATCTTGTTATAACCGAACTTGTATTAATGAGAGTCGACTGTATTATAAAAAAAACAAAACACCCAATGCATAAAGGAGAATTTGCAAAAACGGCCATGCTTTAAATTGCAGCTCATCAACTAGAGGGCGCTATACTACTCGTGCAAAGGTGGTTTTAGGCTGCATGTTATAGCATGTATAAAAGCTAGGCTGGGGATTATCTGAGGACAACCCACTTAATCCCCACTTCCTCCAGCACTCTTAGGAGGTAAACAACAGGTTAGCTCTGATTTTACAGATGCCACACGCAGGCCGGTGGTCAGTTACAACATGTGTGACAGGTGGATAACAATAATGCGCAGTCTAATAATACACAATGGCGCCATTGGTCGACTTGGTCAATTTTAATGTCAAAACAAACAGGGCATTTTTTAATAGATTTCTATGAACAATCAACAGTTTGATGAAATTATTCCAATCATTGTTTGTGCTCAAGGCCAATTTCAAATTGAAACTATTTCAATGAAATATGGGTAATGTTCACTTAATAATAGCAAAGCATTTATAAGGCGCACAGTGTCTAACATGACTGTCATTCAAAGGCAGTTTAGCTATTATTATCGCTGCCCTCATGGAATTACCAGAATCATTTCGCTTCAACTAGGTGGCTGCCTGGCTAGTTACGCACAAACATATTAGCACTTAGATTGTGGCATTCCCCTAACGGCTCCCCAAATATCGCTTGGGTCAACGAGGCAATTGGGAATTTGCCCAGAGACACAAACACGTTGACAGCAGTGAGGCTTGAACCCACAACCTCCTGATTGCGAGTCCCGCTCATACCCACTAGACTACATGCCTTCCCATAAGGTAGACTTTCAAGTAAGGGAATTAAAGGTGTGGGCAGCCGGTCTTAAACTGTACGTTTAAAGACCCAATAAATCCTTTGCAAGATAAAACTGTTTTTACGGATTCCTGAAATAAGAATGTTGGTAATAGCCTGCAGAAATTTTAGCTAGATGTACATTGGCTAGGTACCTGGATGATGAGCTGAGCTGAAGGTGAGGACCAATATTGGCAGATATTCATGAATAAGATATTATGAGGCAAAATAGAGGTTATGGGCCAAAGAATGCGATTTTGAAACTCTGACATCCTATCAATTTTCAGAATCACCTCGCTTCTTGGCAATAGCGCACAACTAATTAGCATTCCCCTAAACAGCTCTGGGAATATGGCTTGGGTATAAAGACAAGGCAATTGAAATAAAGTGCCTTGCCCACGGTGGGGTACCGTGGCCGAGCGGTTTAGGTCATTGACTCGCAATCACAGGTGAAAACTTGGGGTTGCAGGTTCGAACCTCCCCACGGCTATGGTACCTGTGCCCTTGAGCAAGGCACTCGACCACACTTGCTCCATCCTTCGGAAGGGATGTAAAGCCGTTGGTCCAGTGTGTTAGGTTGAATGGAAACGCACTCTAAAGATCCCAGAGCATTCTTTCGTAAAGAGCAAGGGGGATCATCCCCGGTGTCTCTTGCCATTTCTAATTCTAATTAGAATTCTTCATGGGTTTCCTCACGCTTGCGAGTGACAGTGCAATGAGCACTATTGATGAATCCTTGGTATGAATACCAGAAAGAAATAATAATAATAATAACAAACACGTTCACTGGCCAGGTTGGGTTCAAATCCTCAAAAACATGAGCCAAAGTGTGACGTTTTGATGCATTTGTAAAAATGGCATTTTCAAGTTAACAAAATTGTTTAAAGAAATTTCTATGCAATTTCTAAATGTAGATCATTTAAAATATTTACAAACGGTTAGACATGTCTTGGTATCATAGTCTTGAAAATATTCAAGGCATTTTTCAACTCATGTGATTACATTTCAAGTGTTTTTGGCCAGTTTCTTTCTGGAAAAGGTAGTTGCTGATTTTACCCAGCTGTGGAACCTGGACTTTGTCGATTCAAATTTGTTACATTTTGAGCGAATTAAAGTTTCAAAGTGTCACACTTGCATTTAGAGTATACCACTAATAACATCCGACAACTGAACGGAAGCACAGCCATGTCTTGAATTTGAATCTTGCGTGCGTGGATCTGAGGTTCGTGGTTTTTGACGAAGTGAGTGGAAAAAAACACTTGGTATAACTTGGTAATAAACAGGAAATTCGTCTAATGATTTGATAATCCGTTGTGGCAGTCTACATCACCTGTTAGGCACAGTTGCAACTTGTCAAATTTGTACCGATTTTGATGGAAAACAATCAGCGATAATTTCCGAGAAAAGAAATCAATGGTCTGAACTTAAAGTTCACAAGTTCACAAGACATCCACAATTTGTACTCGCAAGTTTGAACGGTCAACGAACACAGCATTGATGTAAAATGGGGCAAACTTGACGTGCAAAAAATTTGAGTGATTTATTTTGTGCCGTTTTAAGAAATAGCATGTCACAAAGAGTTTGACACAAAAGGGTTATTTTCTCCATTAACTTGCACATGGGTCTTTCCACAGTAAAGGGGGCATTTTGGCAAAACAGACCATATTTTCGAGGAAATACCTTTGTCTGGTGTCAAAATAAAAGAAATAAGTTTAACTTGTTCTAAATCTGTAGAGATAACTTAAAAAACCCTGTGTACAAATTTCCAATATACGCTCATAACCGGGACGGACACTTGTGTTACATTTTAGGCCGTCCCTATTACGAGCGTATATTGGAAATTTGTACACAGGGTTTTTAAAAAGGCATGTTGTCACACTCTTTGTAACCCTTTTTGGGTCTAAGTTATCTCTTCAGAACAACTGAAACTAATTTATTTTATTTTGAAACCAAACAAAGGTATTTTCTGGAAAATATCGTCTGTGTTGCCAAAATGCCCCCTTTACCGAGGAAAGACTCGCATTGTATTCCAGACATGTGATGAGATGGGCTTTAATCTGTACTCAAGTCCCTAGTTTTAAGGGCTCTGAATTGGCCAGTCTGGGTTCTGACTCAGATTTGGACAATAAGACCTCAAAAGGTTTGAGCCAAGTCCACCAATTTTACTATGTTTTCCCCGACACCTTATCGATGGCAACCGACAGAAACATGAAAGAAACCAACACATTTTTCCCAAGAAGTTCTCGGCGTGTGCAGCAAGGACTGGAGGTCAAAACAGTAACGTTATTACGCCCAAAAAAGTATTTTGTCTCTGGTCAGACCGACGTTCCGGAATTGATGTGGCGACGTGGTTCCCATACCTGCCAACATTGCCGAGTAAAGAAAATCGGACTGTAGTGAAACTTGTAACGGTCAAGTTGGTACAACGGTCAAGTTGACCTAGTACTGCACCCATTTTCATGTACACAACACATGCGGCGCGCACGGGGAGTCAGGTCAAGTCGATCTTTCCGATTATTCCGATTTTTAACAATTCGGACTAATTGGCAGGTATGGGTTCCCCCCCCCCTCTTCCCCTCTTCCCCTTCTCCCCACCCCCCCCCCCCCCCCCCCCCACCCCCCTCCATCGCACACAGCAAGGCCTATAGTAAACTTGTTCTGAGAGTTTTCACTCCACAAACAATGGACACGGAGATAAGTGGCATATTTCAGTATTCAGCTCAGCTCAGACACGCTCTAATTCACAATCGCAATTCCTTGTTGCGTCGCGTGAGAACTAGCCGCCATTGTTGCAGCTGATTAATCAACCTCACTAATCACTATAATTCATTCTCATTCGATATCAGCATCGTCCGAATCTATTGCCCCGAGTACAGGATTGGTGATCAGTCTAGAAAATGTGAGGCGGTGCGGCAATAGAGGGTGCTGTTTTAGCTGCCGCAGGGAAAAAACAGGATTGATGCGCATGCTTGAAATGGACACACGCGCCAACCAGAGACAGAACAATTTTTTTGGGGGGCCTTATGTGGCTTTTTAATTTTACAAACTCATGTCTTTGGGTCCGATTCCACCTTAGTTCAACTAAGATTCCCAGTCTTTAGAGGTTGTTCGTTCCTTCATTTTCCACGGGGTGGAGTCGGGCATGAACTAGGCAATATTTGACTAATTTGGCTTACGATGGGCTTATTGTCAATGAGACTCTTGGAATATATTTCTTAACTTTGGTACCATAAATTTATTTTTCTCCTTTCATTTTTTCAACATTTCTTCTTCGCAAGTCATTTATTTATTTGTTCACAGATTCTTTCAGTCTGAAGCACATATTATATTCTGATGTTATTTAAAAACAAAAAACAAAAAAAACAGGACTTGTAGTAATTAATCTTTATTTATTCCTTATTTGAAGATCTCTATTTATTTCTATGTTTTGAAATTATGTGTTTCCACTTTGAGTTTGGGTCGACAGGCTTTCGAGCAACAGTGTTTTATTATACTTTTGTCGGCCCTGGCCAGCTTGAATTGGGTAGTTTTGTTTCAGTTAAGTTTTGCTTATTGTATTTATGGTTTGTATGTTTGCACGTTGTAAAATTTGTTGTTGAATGGCCGAATAAATAATAATAATAATAATAATTAGTTGCCGTATGGCTTAAATTAATGCACATAAGCATCAGTATGGTTAGATGACATGCGAAAACTAAATTTTAGGAGCCTTCCACATCTTGTATTAATATACCACTGATGAATAACGTGGATATTTACATAGCACAAATATCACATACCGGTATCATGGTGCTTGACATTACTACCCTTGGTCATTGAGTTCTTATAAATGAACCTTCTCAACTCTCTGGGGAATGTACAGTTCCGGCTACCTGTTAGGCACTCATTGGTTAATTTAAACACGACGTCTTCACTTACAAGCAACCATTTACACCTTGGCCAAAGACACATGCACAATGGATTTGAATCATAGTCTACAGAATTATCCAAGGTCCAAACCACTTTTTATAAGTTCAATGGTTCAAATATTTTTATTAGTTGAAATACAAAATGTTTGATTGAACTCGGCTTCATGTCACCGAATGGACGAACAGAAACTTGCTATCTCGTACCAAATGCTTACCCTTACAAATCTTGCTGCATTCTGTCCAGGGCCCATTTGAATCCCACACGTAGATCTCCTGGTGTTTGATTGGGATGTTATAGGAGTAGTGTATATCTGGGGGTATTAAGACATCCCCAACAGAAAGAACCTTGTGACAAAAAAAGACAATTAGTTAATTATCATACGAATATAACATAGATTCAGGGAAAATGGTGAAAACTAATGACCCCAAGATGTTGGATGAAGCTCCCAATCTCCCAATACCGAAGGATGATTAGTTTTCTCTATTTAGTCTGGTAACTAAAGGCCTTTTCACACGACATCAAAAAAACTCGCAAGGTTTAAGACAAAATTTACGAGGAGGGATTGTTTACTTTATAATTACACGGTAGTGTGATAGCGTTCTCTCACTGGCGTTCCTTGAGACGGGAATGCTTTTTTCACTGGTCACTGCCAGACCATTGATTGTGTGCACTGGTACCAGTAGCCAAAAACATATCCACGAAAAGTGTACTGCGACAGCCGAGGAGGCGAATTATTCGGGGGGAAAAAGTTCATCATGGGGTCGTCCACCATCCAATCAAAAATGGATGGCATGGTTTTTGGTCAAAATCCAGAATCAGAACGCTGATCAGAGTCATTATGACCGGTGGACATACTTGCTGAATACATTTGCTTCAAATTTCGCGGGAAGTGGGGCATGATGCGCTGTCACAAAGGTCATGCACGGTATATGTATCCACGCATGCGCATTGCATTGACTGTCGCAAAGGACGCTGTACAAATCTTTTCACACGATCATTCTCAAGGATACCTTGAGAAATCTTCCACTAACGGAAGATTTCTTTGTAGGTCTGGACCTCCGCCAAAATATCTCAAGGATTGAGAAAATTTCTTAAGGAATGCTTGTCACTCTCAAACATTGGTGTCATTTCACATGATGGCACTTTTGTAAGATTTTCTCAAGCATGAGAAAATATCTCAATTAAGCCTTGTGAGTTTTTTGGCCTCGTGTGAAAAGGGCTTAAGTGTGCATGTGAAAGAAAGTATGTCAGTACACTAGATGCTATTCATGTAAAATGTGCAAAAGGCCAATTGCCTCTAAATACTGAGCCGTTAAAAGCATCCATTGCAAAAACACAGACACTGTTCAGTGATCTTTAGTGTAGAGCCATTTCTGTATTTTTGCTATTTCTTGTAATTAAATTTCTGTTAATTTTAACAGAAATTAATTGAGACACGAAAAGATGACTTTTAACCACTTTAACCTAAAAAATTACTGTAACTAATTCTTCCAATGCTTTTGAAGCATAAGGTGTCAAACTTAACTGGCAAACCTGACAATCCTTATCAGAATTTGAACCCGAGACCACTGACTCCAGTGCATAAACTGTACGTTTTGATGTTTAGCTGTTGCACGATGTCACTTCAAACAAATTGTGCACTGATTGGTTTAGCAACAACACACAACATACAGTTCCTGAAATGGATGGCACTAGTTATGGCGGATAACAGGGAAGGTATCCCTAGTTATGCAGGGATGTGATTGGATGTTTGAAAAAAAACCTTAAATTGCGAGCCCGCAGCGTGAAGCCATTACGGCGTGGGATTCACACGATTCACAGGGGTCATGTTTTTTGGCAAAAAAACAACATATTTTAGGAAAAAACCTGAAAAATCACATCCCTGAGTTATGGTATTATATGGTCTGTAGCTACTAAAGATCTAAAGCAAACACTTTCAGACTCGGTTTAACTGCTGTGCCCCATCCCCTCCCTTATTTCCCCCCGAGGGTACAGAAACATTAGCAAGTGCCCCGTTTTGCATCCTTCTCACAAAACCCTTGTGACAACACTCAGGGCTCTGCCCCGTCACACATTCCCAGTTTTGCGTCTCAGTTGGCCTCGGCGCATCCCAATGTCCCTCTGCTACGGTCGACCACGGTTTTCGCTCCAAACCGGGATGAATTTCTGATCTCACGATTCTACCAAGGAATGCTGGGAAGGGAGCTGGGAAGTTTAAGGGCAAGTCTAAAGCCTAGCGTACATCGACATTGCAACTGGAAGCAACTCAACTGATCAGTTGCTGTCGATGTGTGCGTAGCTCACTCATCGACAGCAACTGATTAGTTCCGCAACTAGCGGCAACTGGGAGCATCTAGCTATATCTACATTTCCAGAGCACGCACATCGACACGGCAACTGGGTAAAGTGCATTGCCCTTGCAACTGGAAGCAACTGTGCTTGCAGTTGCTGTCGATGTGCACGCACGTGATCAGATGCACGCGAGCAACTGGCAGCAACTAGTTGCAAGTACGCGTACATCGACGCAACTGACCGCAACTGGGTACAACTAGTTGCCAGAAAGTAGAACATGAGCAACTCGCGGCAACTGGGATTTTTTCAGTTGTCGGTAGTTGCAAGTGCGCGTACATCGACCTTTTTGAGCAACTGATCAGTTGCTCCCAGTTGCTCCCAGTTGCCGGAAACACCAGTTGCCACTAGTTGCTTTCAGTTGCAAGGTCGATGTACGCTAGGCTAATTAATGCCCCAAGAAGCAACAACGGTGTCCTAGCTTTAATAGGATTGCGCAAAGCGGCACGTACAAGGGACCCCAACGAGCGACTAAAACTTCGGACTTGAGTAGGGTCCGACTACGCAAAACTTCACCATTCACCGAGACACGCTGCCAATTGAAGACAGTTGGTAAGGATTGACTACGGGTCACTAGGTTCGAGTGCGGTCTAACTAGGATTGACTAGGATTAACTACAAAGTCCAATGGTAGAGCCACCGGGACGCAAAACCGGGAATGTGTGACTTTAGCCTCACTGACAACGAAAACCCGACTCACATAGATGGAAATGTTGGCGTTGATCTTGTCGTGGCATGTGATCTTCTCGATGGAGTTACCAGACCCGCTGTACTCCATCACTGCATCCCCTATCTTGATCTCTCGTTGGAACATGCTGACCACAAAATTGCCATTCAGGAGGTACTCCCCTGTGCTCTTTCTAATTGCTGCAAGATAAAACACATTTTTGGCATGTTGTCACACTGTTTGTAACCATTTTTGGGCCTAAGTTATCTCTTCAGAACAACTCAAACTTATTTCTTTTATTTTGAGACCAGACAAAGGTATTAATTTCCTCGAAAATATGGCCAAAATGCCTCCTCTACTGTGGAAAGACCCAATTACATAACGAGTGATCAATAAACCAATAGAGAGTTTCAAAATGTCACATTAGCATTTAAAAGATTGCACCAGTTTACTGAATAACTTTCATCATGTTTTGAGTAATCTCCTCAACAGGTTAAGGTGTTGTTTGATTCCTGAGGCTGTACTTTTTACATGCTGATGGTAATCATTCTCTGAAGCCTTTGGGGCAGTCGGGTTGGCGTAGTGGTGCTTTCCTCTGGCATTTCACCTCTGGCGTCCCGGGTTCGAATCCGGGGCGTGTATGTGGATTGGGTTTGCAGTCCCTACTTGACCGCGTGGGTTTTCCCCTGGGGCATTTCTCTGGGGGTTTTCCCTCCCACTTCTAAAAATGCAACTCTTTCTTCGTCATCTCAAGTCAATAATATAGTATACATGTAGTTAAAGCTAAAACCGTATAGTTGATGGCATAAAGGGCCTTAGTTGCCGAAGATGTCATAAAATAAACAACAACAACTCTGAAGCCCGGTTTAAATCAATACCAGAAGTGTCACAACGTAAAGGTACTTCACACATGAAAAAATCTCGCCGCGAGCTTCAAGAGTGGGCAAATTCGGAAAACTCTCAATAAAACCATTGGCGTGACAATGTCTATGAGTATACTATGTGCGTACTACGAGTTATGTACAAGTTGGTTACGAATTTGATACAAGCTTGTCCCGAGTGTACTACGAGTTTTACGATGTTATTGCGAATTAGGCAGGAGATTCCCAAGTAGGCCACGAGTTTACGAGCTTTCAAGCTTAATGTGAGTCAGTTACGAGCGTGGTATGAGTTTGGTACTAGTTACCTGACTTTGGCATTTTGCGTGGGATTTGGCACTAAACCTTCTGGAATTTCACTGACTCTTGCAACCTGCGCATGAACTCTTATAACTCGTAGACCATTCGCACAAATCGTCCCAAACTCATGTGATACAGTGCTACACGAGTTTACTAGAGTTGTTTGAGTAGCCTACGAGTTGCAGAATGATGCTAAGAGTTGCACGAGTTTGGTATGGGCTGCTCACGAGTTGGCAAGTCACGAGTTGTGCGCTGCTACGAGTTGCTACGAGTTGTCCCCAAGTTACACAAGTCTTCATGACTTGTCCTATGAGTTGTCCCAAGTTTCCTGAAGCTCGGGCCAACTCGCGCCCGAGATTTTTCCGTGCGTCAGAGTACCTTAATGGGACACTGTGCCCTGTTCTCATGGAATGACCCCTCTTCCCTCTCGAAACACTAGCTTACCGAGGTAGTTATCATCATATGGATTGCGTAAACGGCTGTTCTGTCGGACATCAATCCTGGTGGAGCCAGTTGGAACATCAACCACTTTGTTGTAACCTGCACAAACAATTATAAGAGCTTGTTCAGATTATTCTAGAAAATGATTTTCGCTCTAACCCAACAATCCTATAAAATACCTTCCAAAAATACAATCCATGGGAAGAAAAAAAAAGGAAATTTGCAGTCTCCAATTTGGATGTGGTAGCAAAAAGGTCAGTTTAATCACTGCACTTCTGTATGGAACGGATAAATTAGTTTACAAAACATCAGTGTTTTGTTTTTACGATATCCTTGAAAATATGCGGATTAAGAGCGCGAAATGTCAGAATGGCAATGATAAAAATATGACAATGATATGGTAACGAGTGCGCACATATGAATGTTCGTACAGTAAACACGCACTGCGGTAAATAAATCGGCACCACGCGATAAATATGGTAGCAACACTGCAACAGTGCGAGTCCATCATCACTCACGTGATTAGGTCATTAGTGCAGTTTGGTTCCGCCCACATATCTAGAGTAGCATATACTGTAACGTTGTCATTTATTTCCCGATAGCATCAAGTCAAATTATCAATGTGAAATCTCCAAAACTTTGTTCTCTGTATGGGTACGGGTGGCCTTAACCCTAACTCCCTAGGGTGTATGTAAAATCATAATGATTTTGGAGGATTGAGGCTTTAAAGCCCCAATAACATCATTTGCAGTTTACACAAAATTTTACTGCACGAGTTGACAAGAGAAACCTGACTGTAAGTGTTGATTGCAATGGTTACAAACCATTTTTTTCGTGTAAAATGGTAGCTTTGTGGAAGAAATTGCCAAATGAAGGTGCTTTTTTAAAAAGGCAACTTCCACTAAACAACGCGCCGAGTTCGAGCAACGCGTTATCTTCAAGCTGGGAACGCTCACGCCTCTGGGTATAAACTTTGAATTCCCTGCATTCAAGCATTCCAGACCCACAACTACCCTGACGAAGGCCTAGTCAGTCAGAAAATTTGGTCCACCCTCGTAAGTTGAGCACTAGTTTTTTATTTTAAATTTTTTTTTTGCACTTTGCACTATAGTTTTAACAGTTTAAACTGCGTTGTGATCGTATTATTATAGTTCTACCACACAGCTTTTCTTAACTTATAAATATTAATTCACGGTTTCTTTTTTAAGTTTTCTAAATGAGAAGCAACTGATATTCAGAAATCTATCGCATACATTTTCATCAAATTAGAACATCATCGAGAACCATTTAGTTCAGTTGCAACTCCAAACCCCACTAGTTATCCACACAACTGATTCTAAAATCCTCTCTCAAAATACTTCCGTAAATTAAATTCCCACTCCCTCAAAAAAAAAAACATACAAACCATCCCACCCCCCCAAGACTGAAATCCCCACCGGAACACTTCTGCCTATCAGCACCATGCAAAGCGCAAGCCAGATAGGAAAATATTTGTTAAACAGAAGAGAACACTATGCATAATACCAACATTCGGTGGATATACCTAAATCCTAGTTTAGCCGGTCTCACAGTCCCGGCTGGAAGCTGGGGGCTTTCCTTATTGTGAAACCTGTCTAAGTCCCAGAGACACCGAGATCAAAACTTGGAAACAGAGCGTGTGACTTCAGGCAAGTCGGACAGCACCTGTTGTCGGAAGTCAGCTGTAAGCCTAAAAATAATTTGACACTGCAGGCCGATGTTCTGGGTGATTGCAACTTTGAGCAGTTTGTGCGAGATGACTGAGTGTAGGTATTTCCATAAAACAGGCACCTAAGTGTGACATTTTGATGCATTTGTAAAAATTTCCAAGATATATATTTTTGAAAAGAAATTTCTGTGCAATTTCTAAATAATTTAACAGCTTTGGTAAAATAGTTTTGATATTTGAGAAAATTGTTTAACAATGTAGCATAAAGGGCGACACATTTTTCAACTTTTATCTTTTGAAAAGTAGCTACTGGTTTCCCCACCATATAATAATGTAATTTTTTATCAATTACATAAATCTTTCAATAAAAGTTGAAAAATGTGACACTTGCATTTAAAGGATTACCGGTAATCTAATTTATTGAATTGTTTTCAACAACAGGTAAAAGTGTTTTTCAATTAATGAGGCCACATACTGTTTATATACTAAGGGTAATCTTTCTCTGAAGCCTGGTTAAAAAAAAAGTTAAATGACGAAAAGAGACACTTTGTCCTTTTTTTCATGGAATGACATTTTGGACATCCAGCGGCTGAAAATGGTCAACATTGGAAACATTCAACACGGTGTTTAGAACAAGGAGTTACTAATGCAATGAAATATTGTTAAGCTCAAACCGAAAGGGATTTTTTTTTTTAGTTATCCACATTCACTTGACAACATTTTTTTTTTGAACATGTAACTTGAAAGATGGCATCCTGGCATGGTAGCATACAACCTGACAGTAATTTGACAGTAAAAGCAAGCAATATTTTATGCCACTCTGATTTTGTGTTTTTTTTGGTTTAATTTCAGATGAGTAAAAGACCTGATTGTTGCCACTCCAATTGTACAGCAAATTTACTTACCTTTCTCCTCCCCCACATCCACCACCAAAAAAAAACAAAAAAAAAAAACAGGATTTGAATCCGAGCCCTCTGGTTTACTATGCAAGCACTTTTCTTTACCGTGCAAGGTAAAGCTTGAATTGGGTCTGGCTAGCTCCGAAGATAGCTCCAGAAGGTTGAGTTAACTTACGTTCACAAACGGCAACTAAATTTTGGTGAAGCTAGCTCTATCTGGGGATATCTCTGATGAAGATAGCTCTGTCTGATCATCCCTTACAAAAAGACCAAGAGGACACGAAGGACAAGAACGGGGACAGTGACGACATTTGCCTTGTGGATTCATATCTTACCATACTCTGTTTCATTGTAGATGCCGGTAACGGTCTTGCAGGCTTGGTTGTTGCCCCCACACACGCCGCAATCGTCTCGTGTTGTCTGGGAGCCAAGGATGTGGTCACAACCAGCTTGCTTAATAGTGGACAAAAAGAAAATGGCCAATGAGGAAAACAGCAAACCAATGAACGGCTGCTTCTGGGACCCATTTTGTACGGCCTTTTGTCTTAAAGGAGCTTGTTCAGACTTTTCCAGAAAATGGATTTTGTTTTAACATAACAATCATATAAAATACTTCCCCAAAATACTATCCATGGGAAGAAAACAAGAAATTTGCAATCTCAAATTTGGATGTGGAAGTAAAAATGTTGGTGTAATTACTGCACTGTTTTATGTAACCAAATAAATTAGTTTACAAACAAATTTTGGTTTTTTGACGATATCCTTAAAAATATACCGAATGAGAGTCCCAAATTTTAGAATGATAATGAGAAAAATATGACACATGAAATAGTATCAAAATCTCATGACGTAAGTGGGGGCGTCAAAAATGTGATCTGGTCAAGCTCATTTAACTTTTGCAAGATTATTTCTTGAACATCTCTTTGGAAAAAACAAATTGGAAAGTATCTGGTGTGTTCAACTGCCGCATAAAAAACTGCAAAAAACACCACCTCCTTATCATGCCTTAATACCATTTACTGCAAAAATTAAAATGGGCACTTGTCACCTTTAATAAACTGAAACCACAATAACCAGCCAATTGTAACAAATGATGCCGCAAAATTACCGTGATTAAATTTACTTTTTGGTAGTATTTTCAAATACCAAATACAATGATTGTTTTTATAGTTAGAGGTGTACATGTATTTACAACAGCCGAGTTACTTTTGGTAAAATCTTTAGATTAGAAATTCTGCGCATACTCAGTCTGGCAGATCTGGTGCAATAAGAAGATCTGCATGTTTCTGCTGAGGAGCGATTGCCGGTTAATGGAGTGTAGTTCAGAGTAGAACCGGTTCAAGGGCCCAGTAGAAACAGAACAGAATGACAAATTTGTTTGTGTAATGCCAGCAGCCGATTTCACGAATCCTTACGCACTGCGTAAGTCCGCTTGCGCAACATTTTATTGCGTAGGCTGCGCAACATTCCTGTGAAAATTACACGCAAGCTATGGGGCTTGCGCCATTTTGCAAAAGTTGCGCAAGCTGCGCACTCTTTCGTGAAATCGGCTGCAGGTATCCTACCGTGAACTGTTAACCATGCGGTGTTGTGCCGATTGTCTTTCGTATTAGAAACACATCGGTGTAACATTTGCCAGGTGCACCGAAAGTACACTTAGCGCAGCATGCAATGCGTGTGACCTGAATAGCTCTCTGTGCTTCCTGCATGTAGGGTTTAATGCCCAGCACCCGGCATTTTATGCTTTAGTAGAAGCACGCCGGACAACAAAGAACCGGTTCACGTGTTGGTTTAAATAGCGGGTAACAAATACGGAGTAATGCGGAGTGCTCATAGAAACACGCAGAACATTGCTTGCCCAATTTAAAGAGCATAAAGATCACCTACCCAACACCGCCCCTGAACGCATATATCATCTGTGTCAGGCCCGCACGGCGAACCATCTTTGACTTTCTTGGCGAGTTTGTAATAAGCAATACTTCCCTCCACTCGACAGAAGAGAATGCAACGATCCTTTATCTGCACTGCAGGAGGAGAGAAAAAATTACCGATAATTAGACATAAGGAAAAACAAGTTATGAACTGAAATCATTTTGCTTTTATAGGTAGAGTACATGATTGGTAAACTGTTACAAAGGGCGTTATTTCCACTCATGATTAAAAGCCCATGTTGATAAAACTGTCATGTTGATAAAACTGCCATGTACAAAATTTTAGCCACATAAATGCAGTAAAAACTTGAAAAATACATTCATGGCTTTTGTGTTCAGTTGAATGGTAAAAAAGTCTTTTGCAAAAGACTTTTTTAGAAACCACCTTCAGTTGTTAATTTCTTACAAAAAAATACCATTTTGGACAGAAATACATTAAAGTAGTGTTTGGTACCATTGTTATTAACTCTTTTAGTATGCATATTTTTTTAACTCATGAAACAAAAAATTGGGTCACTGAAAATGATGTACTCTACCTATAAATGCCACCAGGTGTGTCAAAAATATCCATTGTTAAAACATCATATTTGAACAATTTCATAAACAAACTTATAGGATGAGATAAGTTTGGAAGTTTTTGTTGTTTCATTTCAATGGTGATAAGGCACAATACCAGATATTGCGTTTATCAATTTCATCAATTTCATTTTTGTTATACAAATATAAAAAAACAAGTTATACCCCGACGGAAAAATCAAGAAGTAATATATGACCAACTCTTGTGGCATAGCTTACAATGTAGCTATTTTGGGAATCTCTTTAATAACTACAGGATTCTCCCAGAAACAGAAAATGTTTCATTTCATCGCTGTGGCACATGTATTCACTTTGTTGAAACAGGTCCTCTTGGACCTAGAGGAAATTAATGAAGCGGAACAGTTTTGAAAGTCAGAAAGTGATGATAAAGCCACCCTCGGGCATCAAGCAAAAAGTAACGCTCGGGTCACAAAACTTAACAAATCGCGCGAGTATCCCTGAATAGGCGGCAACTCGACAAAAAATAATCGCAACCATGCTCATGTCACGGACGATGGCATGATTTTGGCTAAAGAAATCACTGATTGGCTAAAGAAATTTGGATGCGTGTGCTGTGCGCTCGTCTCGTCTTGTTTTCTTCCATAGAACCTGGCTGTGACAATCGGCATCACATTGCACAAGTTGAACATGTTCAACTGTTGCGATTGTTGATTTTTTTTTGGTGCCGCGCCTGATGCCGGTTGTCGTAATGCCGTCGGAACTACACTCGGGTCGCAAAACAATCGCCAAATGATTTTTATGCCGAGGGGCATAGCTCAGGCGCAGATTGGTCATAAAATGACAGTCACTGCCTGTTCTGCATCGTCGCAAAGTCGACCTGAGGGTGGCTTTAAGTGAATGGTCTATCAGTGACTTGTTATCCACAAGCTTACTGTACTTCTGTTCTGATCGAGAATTGATATTTCAAGAACCGTACATGTACATATCAGGGTCTCATGGCGTGAGAAAATTTGGTGAAATAGTCAAAATACGACTAATTTTTTCATCTGTCTGGCCAGTGAAAAAACATCTTGAGATAAGTTCAAAGACAGCTGATGGTTTCCCAGTTGTTGTTGTGAACTTACGAACCTTGGTTGATTGAGCAGTTTTCAGTGAAATCATTGTAGCATTGTAATTATTAAAGGGTTAGGTTTCTGAATGTCTGCTAGTGAATCAAGGGGTCAGACAAATTGACCGAGTATTGCTTTTGAATAGCGATGACGACAATGAAATCTGCCAACTGGGACTGGGTGTTGGTAACAGATGGCAGGCTCATATTTGATGTTTATACCAAGAGTAGACCAGGGCTGTATGTTATATAAATATCTTATAAGGCCTTTTCCCACAAAATTTCAGGGGGTAGCCCCAGGGCGACGCAGGGGTGAAAATAAGCCCAGATTCCCACTTGAATGTCTCACCCCTGCGCCACTCCCGAGCCACTCCCCTGAGATTGCTCATTCCCCAGGGTGAGTTCAATCCTGCTCGGGACCAGGGTTGAAACTTTTGGCCCTGGGGCAAGATCGGTAGTGGGAAAAGAGCAGAGGTGAGTTCTCACTTGTTCAAGTGAGGGACGAGGTGCCTATCTCTGGGACGAGTTCGCCCCAGGGCGAGTTTCAGAACAACAAGTGTAAATTGACGCAGGGTTAAACTCCGGGGCAGGTCACCCCGGGGCCGGCCCAGGGGCGAGTTCACCCCGGGGATGGCTGTTCTAGTGGAAAAGGTCTATAGACTGCTACCCTGGTGCACAGGTCCACAGTGTAATTTGCAGTTGAAACTTTGTATGAATTCCTTGAATAACGACATTACATATCTAAAGAAGAATGTTGGTAAACTAGCCTGCAGAAATTTCAGCTCAATAGACGCAGCAATATTTAAAAAAACATCTTTAGAATCTATGCATTTTATTTGTGTGTTCAGTGAATGATAAACAAATGTGAAAAATACCCCGAGTCGGTTAAACACACCTCCTAACCCGCAAAATTTGGAACACACATGGGGTTCATAGCGCATACAGAGTGACTACCCCTATATCATCTTTGCTTTAAACTTTAAGGCAGTCATTCTTAGAATAAATTAAAAGACATTATTTGCAAATGATACACTGGGCCTTTAAGAGCTGTTTCACTCACCACCAGCATACTTGGGCACCCATCGAACATCCCTGGGTACTCCCTGAATGTTGAAGCTGTTGCCGTTGTATGCAGCACACTGTTGGTCCCTGAATGGAATGGAGTTCTCTGGGCACGGCTGCACAAATATAATATAAGGGAGTTTTAAGGATAAATATGTGGGTATCATGTTGGCACTATACCCCTGGCCAATGGGCTCTATAACAGCATTCTTAATTGAACTTTCTGAGCTCTCTGTAGAGTATATGTGGTATGGATTTCATCTGACAACTTGCAGAAATTAAACCAAGAGATGGGTTGGATATAAAACACCACTTGGCTAGATAAAAATTGACGATTAGGCTTGAATTATATGCGACCTTTAACATCTTTAAATGCATAATGACAGGCATAAATTTTAGATACAAATGTTACATGGTCTGAAGATTATGCAACCAAATAGTGTTCTCTATATAAACAAGACAATACATTGTATGACCTGCTCTGCAAAAAAAGCCTTTAAGTCTCGCAGTCTAGGTTGAGTTTTTGCAACAATAAGAATAAATCTGCTGCAGATCCACGCTCATTAAAATACAAAAACACAATGGAAATTCCTGGCGGTGCTCAGGTACTGCCTGGAATGTCCATGTTCCGCTTTGAATTTCCATTGTGTTTTTTGTATTTTAATAAGCGTGCATCTGCCACAGATTGCTTCTTATGGTTGTGAAAACTCGACCTAGCCTGCACGACTTCAGGGCCTTTTTTTTGCAGAGCGGGTCACATTTTTTTGGATGGTATTCAAATAATCTTGCCAGTCAGACATCCTCTCTCATCTGTTTGCAATGCTAATTTCCTGACCACTCCTCAACCCTTCCAATTTTGCAATTATCACATTTTCTCAGAAAGGTTAAATATAAGCCGCACAAGGCATCATTTGTGGCCAAGTAGTGTTGGCACAAAATATGCACCAAAAAAGGCCAAATAATTGGCCCAATAACTAGAGGATATCCATGGTGAAGACTGTTGAAGAGATTAGCTCAGATTAAGATCATTATACATACACTGTAGAGTTTGCTCTTTTTTTCTCTGTTAGTTTTGTGGCTAAGGACTAAAGTCGTGGTTCGTTATGTTGTTAAGGATTAAGGATGTTCAAATAAGTTGGCAGCTGGATATAGTTTTTTGTCTTGGAATGTGGAAAAAGATAAGGGTTTTAAGCCAGTCAACTAAGACCAATTTTGTTGCAATCCACCCCAGGGGTAACGTAGAATGCCATGATATGCGCTACATAGTATAATCCGAATAACATTTACACCCTGTTTACACTTGATCCCGAGCTCGGGGTCGAACACCGAGCTCGGGATCAGCCCTGGATCACAAACTGAGTGTAAACGCTCTCGGAACCAAATTGGCCCTGGATCAGACCCCGAGATTTTGGTCTCGCGTTGGCGGAGGGTTCGATCCCGAGATCAGTTTGCGGTTAGATAAGCAATTAATCCCGCGAAATTCAAGTGGCCTTGTACACTGTACATGCACAACCCATGCATACATTAATCAGTACATGCACACACAGAGCATGACCTTTGACTGCAACTTCTGGCACCGCGCTCGAGATCAACGACAGAATGTAAACGCGGCAGCTCGGGACCAGTGTAAACACGGTGTTAGTGAGCCCGCCCTCTTGTGGTTATTCAATTAATCGTTACTGCAGTGTATGTCTATTGTGACGTCACGTAAACGAATTGGAGATACACCGCAGTTTTCCTTCGTTGGATTAGTCTATATTTGCTCCACATATACTGTCCCAAAAAAGAAATATCAATTTTTTATCAGAACAGAGGTTTGATGAATACAGTGAACTTGTGGATAAAGAGGCACTGATTGACTAATAACTTTGGAGTAGAGACTTTCAAACTGTTTAACTTCATTCGGGGGCCAATTTCATGGCGCTGTTCAGCACAAAAAGTTGCTTAGCACAGAACTTATTTGCTTTGTAAAGTGAGTTACCGGCCAAAATTGTATGTCAAATTGTGCTTTTAGAAACAGTAGCAATATATTAGCAAATACACAACACATACGATTTTGTCTGCTGGCAACCCATTTTTGCAAAATAAAGCAAATAAATTATTTTCTAAGTAAATTTGTGTACTTAACAGCGCCGAGTGGACCTGTTTGAACAAATTCCCACAGCAATGAAATGTTACATTTCCTGTTTCTGCAGGGAGAATCCTGTAGTTAGGGCTGTCAGAAAACCAAATTTGTTGGGTTTTCAAACTGATTGAACCTGTGTGGCATGAACTGGTCTCTGGAGACGCACGTCTCAAAAACAGACCTAAAATTGCAGGTTCTCATGGAGCACTTCAGGCTGAGTGGCGCACTCTCCTCAGTGACTCTTTAGGAGGCTTGTGCAGTCATATCAGCCTTGCCACAAAAGGTGTTCATACATGTTACTAACCAATAAAACAAGCTACATCTATCAGCCTTCTTGATCTTTCAGTCAGAGTATGATTTGCATTTCATCTTTAGAACCGTATATCAAAAAGGCATTTTTATGAAAGCCCCAATACAACATTTTCAGTAACCCAAAATCTTTCTTTATGAGTTGACAAGAAAGATCAGGCTCAAAGTGTTGATAGCAATGGTAACAAAAACACCACATTTTTCCCCATGTAAAATGGTACCTTTGTGGGGGAAAAAATTCCAACTGAAGTGGAGTAAAAAATATGTCTGCAGACAGCTTTTACCATTTATCCAACACAAAAAACATGCATGGATTTTTCAGGTTTTCTGAAGTATTACTGCATCTATGTGGCTGAAATTTCTACAAGGCAGTTTATCAACATTATTCTATTCTATAGTTATTTAATGCTGTTGTTCCTCTTTTTAAAAGTTTTCCAATCATGCATTCCGTTTTTATATTTCTTTGCTACATTATGTAAAAAGAAAAATGAATAAATTCTTACTTGTGAATGGCAAGAAGAGAATCGCACCCTCCTACCCGTGCAGTACTTGCCCCCGTTGGATGGGACGGGCTGAGTGCAGCGACGGATAGCCTGTTTGACCCCGCCCCCACAGGTCCTAGAGCATTCACCAAAAGGCTGCCACTTGCCCCACCCACCGTCGATGGGCACAATGTTGTGACGGCGGTCAATGCACTTACCCCTGTCGCACCACTGTAAAATTGACACAGAGTAAAATTGCTGATTCGATGTGCCATTGTGGAGTACATTGGCTGAGCACTTTGGATTATCGACTTGCGAACTTCTGGCAGGAAAACATTGAAAGGGATGCATATGGATATCCCGAGAACTCAGGGTATTTCCACTCTGCTAAGCGTGTTACAATCCCCTGAGGAAATACAGGCAAAACTTTGAAGTTAAGCGACTGTTATGTTCCGCGAACGCAAACCATGTCTTTTGGCTGCCTAGCTCATAGATACATTCGCTGGTGTTCAGTTACAAGTTCAGGTTGAACGATTCACAGCTGCTTGACGGTAGGTCGACTGCCCCAGGGAAATATGATCCAGTTGGACACATTTTCTTGGTGGAATGTTTAAAAAGTGCATGTTCTTGAGGTCAACCCAGTTTTTCCGTTCAAGATGTGCAAGATGTTCATCTTATAGGCAACTATAAATGCAATTCATTTAAACACTTCATACATGTACAAAGGAACCTGAACAGCCAGTACCTTGTTGTGGCCGCAGGGCGTACCGTCAGCCCAGGGCATATGCTGGGTTCGACATCCGCGTTGCGATCCCTGGGAAGAGCCAGTACACCACAGCCTACTGCATGTCTTCTACACAATCAAACCACAAAGGAACAAAATGAACAAACCAAATTACAATAGGACGTATTTCCGAACGCGTGAGGGCGCTGTCAAGTGGCCTGCGCCCATCGCGCGTTATGTTCGAACACAAAACGCTCTACGCACGCACATCTTCCAAACGTTTACTTTTAATGGAAATCTGTGCCAGCGCCACCACGGGCCTGCGCTCCGCGTACGCAACTTTTCCCCTCGTACGGACGTAAATTCTCCCATTTTCCACTGTCAGCTATGGCCTTTTCCCCCCAAGTTACTAAACTCCTCAAAAAAAGTTCGGAAAGTCATGTTTGACTGACGATTTATCTCTTGTTACCGAATCATTTCCCTTTAATTAGGTATCAATGGAAAGCCCCGTTTTATTTCTCTTTACGATTATGTGTCATTTGTTATGATTAAGCAATTGGGGGATGTGCAGCACAGCTGAAGACGGGGGCGGGTGTAAAGTGAAATGTATTCCGCTATAGTAACAAGAGAGAAATAGTCAGTCAAACTTGACTTTCCCAACTTTTTTTGAGGAGTTTAGTTCGAGCGCCCTCACGCATTCAGAAATACAGGCTTTTGTCAAACTCGAAGCAAAAATTAGTACACATGATTTTGGACAGGTACATTTTGCAATGTCGCAAATTTTTAATCAACCATTTGACCGGAAAACCTTACTCAAATCATCCATACTCAAATGGAACATAGAAGTGGTGTCAACCTATGTTTGGTTTTTCCATTTCTGCAGTGACAAAGGCACCACAAAAACACATGAATTGTGTTTGTTCTCCTATATGATGATGAATAATACCATAATTCCAAATCAATAACTTTGAAACATTTTAACCCCTTCTCCTTCCTTCAAGTTTAACCATGCAGGAAGGAAACAACCAAGAGACACACACACCCACAAATCTGAATTCTCTGTCATGGCTGAAGTGGAAACTAGATCACTGTTAAAAGGCAGAAAATCAAATCAAGACTCAAACAGCTCCCCATGGGCAGTGCCTCATTAACTACTCAACAGCAAGTGCTGAGGTCTAGACTCTACTGAATTTTACCAATCCAAGGGGGTTGGGCAGGGAAGGGGGTCCAAAAAAAAGCCACCAAGAAATCTATGTTTGAAACAGGTGGCAGAAGAGGGTGTGTGACATGATTTATTGCTTTCTTGTCCATTATTTTTTGTAAACTAATAATGAATGATTTCCTGAGAGATTTCAACTTTGAAATGTCACAGTGGGTAAAAATAAAGTGTGCATTGAATGATCGAGTTGCCCTGAAGTGGCAGTTGTAAATCATGGGTTGATATCGAGGTTAATTTGATTATTCATGTACATTGTAGCATTTTAAAATGGGAAGCAATTTCCAGGATATAAATTTTTCCCATTAAAAACAAATTTGTTTTTAATGGGAAGATTGTTAAAGTGTAGCCTACATGGAGACTATTTGTGACCCGTTCTATGCCAAGTTTTTGCAACCAGTTCTAGAAATCAGCAGCTGATCTGGGATCATTAATACCAATGAAATTCCAGGCGGTACCTGAAAATTTGAAGTGGTACCTGGATACTGCCCATTATGTCCGATGAATTCTAGTTATTGTCACAAAAACTCAGCCAAGACTGTGCAGTTGTTTATTACCATTTTTGATGGTGTGCATGTAACAGAAACCTATACGCCATTTATGTAAATTAGTGTCAGTCAGGATACAGTGTTGTGACTTCAGACTGTTTCTAGTCTTAAGCTGCGTCCGCATTGGACTTGTTTTTCGGGAGATTTTACTGAGACGATGGTAAAATTAAAAATGGCTAAATTCGACTGCTGTCCGCATTTGGACTTTTTTGAAACGGGAAAATTTACCGAGACCATGGGAGAGAGCATGCGCAGTGTTCTTTTGCAGTATGACCTTCACGGCCCTGACATACGCTTCCAGGGCGCTTTTACCGACTCGATGATGTGTCCGCATTGGACTTATCATCTCGAAATTGTAAGCGGTACCCACAAATTTTAACAGGTACCTAGGTACTAGCCAGAATGTCCATTAAAATGCATTTTAATAGGCCTGTATCCAGCGCTGATATCTGGTTATGGAAGCAAAAACTCTGGTCAAGATGTGCAACATCCGACTCATTTTGCCAGAACAGGTCAAAAATATCCCTGCAAAGCTGCACCTAATGCTACTAAAAGTGCAGTGGCACCAAGCCCACACAGCCAAGACTAATTAATGCATGCAAAGATATTTCCTCCATGTTAAGCACTCTATACATGCCTGCCACTACCCCAAACCATCCATTTCTGCCAAGTTGATCCCGACAAGCGATCACCAAGGGAATGAGGCTGGAGCCAGCTTGGGGCTGGGGAGTGGGGGAGGGAGGGACAACCGGGCATGGTTGGGATTTCCTGTCGGATTCCTTGGGGATCCTTAAGGCGTCCCCGGGGATTGGTGACCAGATGAATGCATGAATTTGCTTGGGACAAGGAGGATACTTACGGATGCCATTAAAGCCAGTATAGGCCTATATAGGATTTGCAATGTCCCAAAAATTTAATCAATTATTTGACCGGGAAAACCTTACTCAAAATGGAAGATAGAATTGGTTTCAACTGCCCAAGGTGGTATAAATACGTGTACACATGCATTTTTTGTTTACTTTTTACAAGGTCAACAGAGCTGCCAAACCTCCCGAATTTTGCAACAGATTCTTTTGAAAATGACTAATTTTGTGAGTCCTGACATGGATATTAAAACCCCTCCTGAATTGTCCATTAACAACTTTGGGGATTTTTAGATGTGTTTGGAGTCACGGAATGAATCTGTTTTCCCAGATGTCTTCCACAAAATCCAGGAGGATTGGCAGCTCTGGATCAGCCTCATGTGAATAAAACCATGCCCCTGACTATCGTGGTATTATGACACTGTTTTCCGTGTGAATTTATTGAAATTTAGCTCATAATGTAAATTGAATTGAAGAACAGGTTCTATAGAGTGGGTTAAAACTGGTCAAAAAGACTTGAAATGTAAAAATATGAGTTGAAAAGTGTCTTCGTATCCCCCATACATCCTTAAACAATCAAAACTTTGATATGAAGACATGTCCAATTGTTTGTAAATTATCAATTCTATACGGTTTAAAAATTGCACAGGAAAAACAAATTGGTAACGTTGCTTGGAAAAATCATTTACAAATGCGTCAAAATGTCACTTTGGCTCCCCTTTTTATAGACTGACCCAAATTGTTAGCATCACCATACTATCTCTAGCTTTGTGGCACTATGGACACTCGACAAAATGCACTTCAGATTGAAACATTGGCTCATGTTGATCGTTGTGCCAAAGAGGAATAGTATGTAAATGGGGTGGCTGCGATGGCCGTAGACGGAAGGAAATCCTCTGTGAAACCTGACTGCGTTCACTGCAGGTTGGCTGCACATGCCCGTTGTGAACATATTTCCATAACAATAGGCCCTTTTTTTTTAGTCAGTTGCAGTGATATGTAAAGTAGGCAGAAGGGATGGATCGTCTGCTGTTAACAAGGGAGTGGACAAACCGCGACCAACGAAGTCAGAATAATGCAGTTCAATTTTTTTTCAAAGGTGCCTGAAGAAAACAACTCTGCAGTGGTCTTCTGAAATTAATTTCCATTAATTCAAACCTTACTATCTGCAGTAAAAAAGAACGAGAGCTCACCATGAATGGACAGACTGACGATCCCTCGCCAAACACCAGCTCACACTGCTTGCTGACATTGTACACTTCACCAGGCTGGTAGCTAGGCAAGACTTGGGGGTCTGTTGGCGAGTCTAGTAAACAGTTGCCGTATCCCATGCTGCAGTAGAAAAATGCAAGGCAAACCAAAAATAGTAATATAATTGAATTTATTAAGTGCCTATAGACAAGGTGCTCTTTGTTTATATCTAAACAGCACTCTGTTGCAAATTGGTCGTCATCCTGTTTTGCATAAATTCGGTTTGGTAATGTCACATAATTCAAAGACGATTTGACATGCAATCTCATTCCTAAACCAAATTTATGCATAATATGATGCGTGCGCATAACGCCAAGCATGTTTTTGTTTTGCATCTATAGACTAATGTGTAGCTGCCATCTTGCAAGGCAAATCTTGTTGTTTAAATTTGTCCATAATGTACATGTAAGCACAATACAAAGAAACTACCATACAAAGCGCGCACTATTTAATAGGTATAGGCCTACAAATATGTAGGCCTACAAATGTCCTCAGAGATGAAACATACAGAATTCAGGTCAAATTGTATTTTCACTGGCTACATTTCCTTCAACAAAATTCAATATCTTCAAATGTTACATTCCCTAATTTCTGTAAATTTGTTTCAGGGACATTCGAAAGTGGGTTAATGGGCTTTAAAAGTAGAGTTTTAGTGTAAACATATTTGATGTGTCAAACGAAAATTGAAGAAATTGACGGAAATTGCTTCACAGACATTTTCAAAAAATAGGCTTGCAATAAATCAATGGTCAACCTTTATTTCGGCAGCTGTCGGCTTTTGCGTTCAATCACTGCAATAACCTAATAACTGCCAGGAACTGACCACTGGTCCTTATTAGGTCACCACAAAGTCACTTTTTGGTCATTCATTTCCCCTATTTCCTTCTCAGCTGTTTGAATTTCTTACTATGCATCTTTTTATAGTCATCAGGGGCCAATTTCATGGAGCTGTTCAGCACAGAAATTCTCTTAGCACAAAATTTATTTGCTTTGTAAAAATGAGTTACCAGCCAAAATTGTACGTGATATGTATTGTTGCCATCTGTTATTCTGCAACTAATTGCTAAAACTCCACACTGCAGTGAATTGCGACGGAAGCAGCAACCGACAGTGACCGAATGGTCACGGAAGCGGCACCGCTGAAAATTGAAACTTTTGGGATTAGCCACTAGCAGTTTACCGTTATTCTCCTTTATCCGCGTTTATTCAACCGTTGATGGAATGAAAAATGGGTCCACACTGTGAACGTTCAAAATGGGTGTTGCGGTGGTTTTGCGGTAGTTGAACGGCGATAAAACGGCAGCGGAATGGAAAAAAATGCTCCAGTGTGGACACTACAAGAACACGAGTTGACTATTTTGGCTGGTACCCATTTTTTGCAAGCAAGCTACAAATTATATGCTAAGCTAAAGGCCTGTCCGCATTGGACTTTTTTTTGGGAAAACTTACCGAGACGATGGGTACTTTTCCCATTTTTAATCCAGTGCGGACAGCCAAGGAGTTTTTCTCTCAGTAACTTTTCCCTGAGTCCAGCGGTTACTTTTCCTGGCCAACTGCTGCCCAGGAAAATTGACCAGGTAACTTTTCCCGAGACGATAAGTCCAATGCAGACACATCGAGTAGGTAAAAGTGCTCTAGAAGCGTACGTCCGGGCCGTAAAGGTCATCCCGCTAATTAAAGGACACTGCGCATGCTCTCCCACGGTCTATGTAAAATTTCCCGTGTCAAAAAAGTCCAAATGCAGACAGCAGTAAAATTTAGCCATTTTTCATTTTACCATCGTCTCGGTAAAACCTGCCGAAAAACAAGTCCAATGTGGACACGGCTAAAGATACTAGGCCTATAGTGCCGTAGGCGCAAGATAGACCACTCATGCGAAATCAATTCAATATTAAAAGTAAAGTATGAAAAGGAGCCATTTGAGCCAACAAACTAGATGCGTCTCGTGTCTCGCGGATGCTGCTGTAACTTTTCACCACAACAAAGATTACACCACGAGAGGCATGTCAAACAGGCACGAGGTGCATCTACATGTAGTTTGCTTTAATAGTACTCAAATAGCGCCTTTTCGTACTTCATGTTCTTGCATGAGTGAACTATCTTGCACCTACGGTGCTGTATCATATTTGATGCTGAGCAAACTTGTGCTTTGTAGCTCCATTAAATTGGCCCGACATTGGAGCGAGATGATTTTCTTTCTATTCTGAGGAATATGTGCCAAATGTACCCTCAGGCAGTTTCTGTTTGGGCCATTAACTCCACAGCTGTTTTATTGCTTCCTCATTCTTGTAAATTGGCTGTAATTTTCGGCCCCCCTTGGAGCTAGTTTCCTGGCTAAATTGGCCTATTAAGTGCCCATAAAGGCATAAACTTGGCTTCTGACAACTATTTTATTTGTAGGGTGCAGTTTTTTCAAACGTTTCTTTTGAGACAATGTGGAACCTTTCTCTAATGCTAATAGCGCAAAATCTCAGAAAGAAGTATTTTTCTTTTTAAAAGAGAACATTTTATGAGCTGTTAAAGGCAGAGGCTCATCAATGCGCACGTAAGGCCAAATTCATACCACGAAATACGCAGCTCCATGTCAAAGGCATAGAGCTGCGTATTTCGTGGCACGAATTTTGCCTCACGGGCACATTGACGAGCCTGTGCCTTTAAGACAAAACAGCAAAACAATTGGATAAAGTCTTGCTTGAGTAACATGGGAAAGTATTAATACAGGACAAGCTCCACTGCATACTAAAGTAACATAAAAGCAGAGCCAAAATAGATTCAATAGCCAATGACAATATATAACATTCACGTGATTTCAGGAAGGCGGTTCCATCGAAAGTGTTATTCACTTCCACCGTGTTTACACTGGTCCCGAGCTCGGGATCAAGATTGGTCCCCTGATAAGAATGCATTGACAGTGTTATAACCGCAATGATCCTGAGTGCCGCGTTTACATTCTGTAGTTGATCTCGAGCACGGTGCCAGAAGTTGCAGTCAAAGGTCATGCTCTGTGTGTGCATGTACTGATCAATGTGTGCATGGGTTGTGCATGTACAGTGTACAAGGCCACTTGAATTTCGCGGGCTTTCCCCCCGCTACGGCTGTGGAGCAGATGTGGCAGGTTGCGGTAAAGATTAATTGCTTATCTAACCGCAAACTGATCTCGAGCTCGGGATCGAACCCTCCGCCAACGCGAGACCAAAATCTTGGGGTCTGATCCGGGGCCAATTTGGTTCCGAGAGCGTTTACACTCAGTTGTGATCCGGGGCTGATCCCGAGTTCGGTGTTCGACCCCGAGCTCGGGATCAAGTGTAAACAGGGTGTTCAGCAGAGGTTGCCGTCTTGATGTCACGTGAATAGGGGATGTATTTTTATTGGCTATAGTGTGGTTTTTCTCAGGGTGCATTTTCGTCTCATAAGGCAGTGAAAAAAGTCAAACAGGATAGATATTTGTCTGGTCTCGCGGGGCAACAAATGCAGCAAATATTGCATGACTGCACACGGAAAGCCAAGTGCTAAGTGTTCACAAATTATTTGTTTTTTTGCTAGGCAGTTAGCTTTCATGTGCAGTAGGCTTAAAGCACACTGTTTTTATCAGTGGTTGATGTGCGGTCAGTATAGCAAGCCTATTGCAGTAGGTGTGATCATACTAAAGTTGAAAGGCTTCCTTTTTTGTCAAGTATGTTTCTGCACAAAACGTCCAAAACAAATTTGCGGTACTCCTCAAGATCTACACCCTATGTGAAAAACATCCTGACTACCTCTCCATTTCCTGATGCACTTTGATGTGACTAGATCTGTGAATGTTTTGACGAAGGCAATCCCATACACTGCACATACGCACTCTGGGAAAATTCTATCAACAAGGATTTGCCAAGATTAGTTACGGAAAGAGTCTCAGGAGATTGGTAATTTGCACCTACATGTCTTCTTTGACCCATAATTAATTGAGACTCACTTGACCCCTCCTGTCTCATCTATAGAGGTCTTTTCACACTATGATTTGAATGTGGGTCAGACACTTGTTCAGTAGATGTGAAACATAATGACGTAGTGTTTACTTCCTATGGCAGTTCTCGGCTGGTACCATGAGATTCCTACATGGGGCCTAAGTTGTTTTCATCAGATAACTGAGATTGAATGTGTGGTAGGCCACAATGCAATTTCTAATGGCTGTGGTGCACCAGGAATGCCAAAATGCTTTTGAGCAAGATGGTTCGTAAGCATACGCATGACGATGTCATGTTCCTAACAAAAGCGGCCCTGCTTGTGACCACTGCTTAACGCCATCAACAAAGGTTAACCTGACTTGCAGACTTAGGCTCGAGAGATTTGAGAAGATTTTGACATTTAAAAAAAACAGAATCGATGATTAGATTGAGCGCAGCTTCGTGTATCTATATTTATATGCAATAGGTGCAGTACGGCAACTACACAAAGCCGTTACGCTCCAGAGTTTTAAAAGATTAGTGTGCTGTGCGAATTGAAAACATTTTTTGTGACCAAGGTGAATAAGTGGGAATTCTTTTTTATTACTAGAAAATAAAAAAATCAGTTAGTTCAACAGTTAGTTCACCATTAGCTGTGTGGTACTCTGACTAAATTGTTGGTTAATAGTAATACAGTAGACACATTTTCTTGAAATCTGTGGCCACGTTTTCCTGGACCAAATTTTCTTGGAGAAAAATTAATTCCTTCATATTCCAGCATTTTAATACTTTTGTACATGTAAAATGAAATTTAGGGAAGGAACATAGAAGCTAATTTTGTCAAAGATGACTGAATTCAAGAAAATTCAAGAAAAGAGTTGCGGAAAAATATGGCCACATTTTAAAGAAAATTACTCTACTATTATCAAAATCAAAAGATGTATGAAGACCTCTTTTTAATTCCCTTGTCGTTTGGGTTAAATACTGGAAGGCGGAATTCTCTGTGGATAAGAAAAGGAGTAAACTTTATGTTAAAGCCCGTCTACAGGATCTGCAATGTTTCAAAATGTTAATCAACCATTTGACTGGAAAAAATCTTACTTAAATGGAAGATAGAAGTGGTTCCAACTATCCAATGCAATGATCCGCCCAAGATGATATCTTTTTATGAGAAAACGATCATTAAAGGTAGAATACATGATTGGTATCTCGAGGAATCAGAAATGTTCACAGATTTACACGTAACTTACACAATATAAACACGATGACGGTAGAAAACTTCCCTTTAAATTTTCTTTTTTCTTGAGAAATGAGCAAAACAATTATTTTTCGTCTCACGAGACGTAAATTCATTTCGCACCAAAACCACCTCGCTTTGGACCACTTCGCCCCAAAACCACTTCGTCCAAACACTTCCCCAAAAAAAATAACTTCGTGCACAGGCCTCGGTTCAGGGCGAAGTGGTTCAGAGCAAAGTGGTTTTGGGGCGAAGTGACTGTAAAATTTTTTTTGACTGTTTTCTCAAAAGTTATAGACAAAGTACGTATACGGAGCTGATTTTTGCTCAGGTTGGTTTTAATCATGCATATCTTCAATCACACAGGGGGATGAAACTATTTGTAACGGTTGACCAATCATGTATACTACCTTTAAAGATGAATTTATATAAATGCACATGCACACAATTTTTATAACAAGGGCACCTTCATTATGTGAACTTAAAAAAGCTACCTAAACAGGGTCGAGTTCGGGCGGTCTGTTCTTGACACGCGACCAACGTTCTCTCGCCCATACGACGGGAACCACCTATCACACACCACCTACATGTATCCACCGAGAACTAGTTACCCATGTCAAGAACAGACTGTCCGAACTCGACCCATATGAGTCAGGCTAGGATGGTGGCTTTGCACAATTTCTTGAAAGCATGGACAAAGTTTTACATTGTTTCCTTGGAATGTAGATGAGGTACTGAGATGACTTATACACACAGGTTGGTTTTTATCACACACATCTTCAATCACACATAGTGCTATTTGTAACAGCTTTCTAATCCTGTATCTATCCTTAACCTTTTAACCATCAATTTGTTTGTGTTACAGATTTGTACGATTGACGGTTGAAGGGTTAACAGCCACTTGAGAAAACTGTTCACTCGAGAATTGGATTTTAAATATACCAAAATCTACTCACTCAAGGTATTCTGTGATCTGCACCTGGCTGCAGCGGGACCAGTTCCATGGGTTGATCTGGTAGTTGAGTGTCGGCGCCATCACGCCTTGCTTGCTGAACCCGTCCCCTGAATGTTCCTGGCATTTTGTGTTGTCGTCATGAGGTAGATTAAAACTGCAGGCAGAATTATAAAAATGAATGTTATAATAACGTGGCTATTTTATAGAGTGCTCACGTGTACAGGTGTATTATGGCACATCACATTATTACACCTGGTCATTAGGCTCTTCATTAATACATTTAATACCTTTGACAGTTTACGCAAATCCTAGAGCATGTTTCTATTGGGAGCACCGGCATTAACCACTTGAAGACGGTGGACGTTTACACACGACAAGATTTCCGCATCGATGAAGCAGAGGCCTTGTTAACAGGGGAAATTCACTTGCAGGCGCAGATCCGGGGGGGGGGGTTTGGGGGTCAAAACAAATATAATGTAATGCATTTTTATTTTGTCCGCCTTTCCAAAACAAGCTGACATAAAAATCTGACGGACAAAACCCCTCCCTTGTGGCAAAACCCCCTCCTGGAAAAATTGCTGGATCCGCCCCTGACTTGTCACTGCTTTTAATGCCTACACTCGCAGTAACTGCATGACGAGGGAAATAGGCAAAACGGTTTATAACAAAGCAACATTGGGGTGTACAATGACAGTGCATTGACATAACAACAATACTTTACCACGCATGGTTAATGAGTTCAGTTGTTTTTTTCTTCCTCCAAGCGTCAACTAAAAATAAACCCGCGCCTACGGACAGCAATGTTTGAAGTAATCCCGGCATTAACTGGTTAAACAGTTTTACGGTTAAACGCTGCGCAATGCCTTTAACTGTTATCTTGTCTGTTTCTACTGGAGACAAAATATCAGTTATTTAGCGCACGCTTGCGGCATTAAAAAGCGTTAACAGCTATTTCTACTGGCAAAATACTTTTGCGAGTACCGGCAAATTTTGCAAAAAAAAAAAAAAGGTTTTAATTTGCTGGTGTGCATGCACACCGGCAAATTTTCCTGGCTGTTTCTACCGGAAGGATACCGTTTCCGAATCTTTTCATAAACGATTATCGTGCCCAGTAAAAACACGCTCCTATTGGCGGAAAGCTTGTGACATATGGGTGGTCTTAAACAAATGATAAAGGCCCAACTGGGAATGTGACTAAAGCCTGGATAAATTCCTTGGTTTGCCTAACGGCTTTTTATAAATAAGACACAAGTAAAATGCCACAAGATTTCAGCCACTGAGATTCATTCTTAGTTACCTATCATGAAGTTAACATTGTTGAAAATGACCAAAACTCATGTCATATTTGGGCGATTCCCAAAATTAGGGGTCCAAAACGTTTGGTGTCCCAGTTATGTACGACACCCTGAGCTTCAAAAATCGCCACTCATGATCACAAATTCTGTGGCCTGTGATTATAGGGGACAGCATCATTTTACTTGAATATTTTGTCCTCTGAATTGTGTGACGTCACTACGTTGTGTTTCACGCCGTCGTGTAATCAAAAGCTCCCTAATGTTAAACCATGGAGGAAGGTGGTTAAACACACTTGAAACCAGATAGGCCTACTGATGTCCATGTACCTGGATAAAAGCCTACATAAATCATGCCATTCTTGTGTCTTTATTTAGGAGCAATGGGGAAGCAATGTGTACAGAACCCCATGCCCCTCAATTAAAACTATAAATTGTTTTCTGTTTGGGATTTTGTGGTATACATTCTGCCATGTCTCTGGATTTCTTTTTACATTAAATTCAATTCTTGAATTTGTGAGGTGGTCAACATTAAACAAAATTGGCACACATACACAGAAGTGTTTTTTTACAAAACACACAAAAATAAACACTGATAATACATTTGTTGTAAAAATGTGTGCTGGCAGAGTTATAGGGGTTTCACACTATACTGTTACCTGGGTTATCTCGAAAAATTTAACCCCAGGATTACCAGGGGCGGGGTTAACATCGACCTTGGGACGATTCTCCGGGTATACCTTCGGTTGTGTGAATGCTGGCCGGGTTTTCTTCAACCTGGGTACGTTGGTTGAATTTTATCACCAGAGTCGGTTTTGTGCATACGTGCATGCTGCGAACATCAAGCAATGACGCAAAACACAAGTTTACGTGAATTATGCGAAATGGCGGATGTGGATGTGAAGATGTGGACGTGAAGATGTGGAACTAAAGAGGCATTTTTGCTTGTGTGACGCCAAAATGCCACAAGATTTCAGATCTATTCTTAAGCTCCAGTCACCCCGAACGTATAACCTGGGACCAGGTTACGACCTCAAACTGTGACCGAAAATTTTGGAATCGTGGGCAAATCGTAGAAAGAGCGCGCCCTTGGTTGCCGAGGTTGTACGTGAATTCTAGAGCAAAATCAGTTGCAGTAAGGGCGATTGTCATGTTCAAAACTTCTGACCTGGATTCCAAATCACAGACAGGTCTTACATGGTCGCACCACCAGTCGCACTTGGTCGCACCACCAGTCGCGGGTCAAGCAGTCGTACGACGTACTGGTCATGCAACTGGTCGTGCAGACTTGTACTACTTGATTGGTGGTTCCATCTGTCACACGACCTTATGATCAATCGCACAACTGGCTGCGATTGATCGTGTGAGCAGTCACAGGTCGCCATAATTGATCGTATTATCTGTCGCTGATCGGATGTGATCGCCACCACGAGTCGCACGATTATCCATGATTGATCTTGCAATTGATCTTCTCCAATTATTGGTGATCGCACGATCATGTGTACCACCAATGTGACTGTGCAAATGAAGATCGTAGCAAACATTGCCGATTGGTCGTACATCAGCCAAATCACCGAAAATCGTACGATCTAGTGTGACTGAGGCTTTAGTTCCCTAATACAAGTCTAGTGATTCGAACTCAAAACCTTTGTTAATTCTGCAGGTCGTGGGTTCGAATCCGGGTTTGCACCTGTCTGTGGTGAGCGGGCTCTTAGGCAAGGCACTTTGCCATTAATTGCCTCTCTCCACCCAGGAGGAAATGGGTACCTGTGAGGGTGGTAAAAACTGATGAGTTTTAAATAGTCCCTGTGCGCGTAAGCTGCATAGGACTGCATGCTCCCCAGGAAATTGAGAAGGATTAAAGGTAGTACACACGATTGGTAAACCATTACAAATAGTTTCATCCCCCTGTGTGATTGAAGGTATGCATGATTAAAACCAACCTGAGTAAAAATCAGCTCCGTACTTCGTCTAACTTTTGAGAAAACAGTCAAAATGGTTTACAGTCACCTTGCCCCAATACCACTTCGCCCTGAATCAATTCGCCCTGAACCACGGGCGAAGTAGTGTTTGGACGAGGTAGTTTTGAGGCGAAATGGCCTTTCGGTGAAGTGCTTCAGGGTGAAGTGCTTTAGGGCGAAGTGGTCCAGGGCGAGGTTGTTTTGGGGTTAAATATATTTACGTCTCACGAGATGAAAAATAATTGTTTTGCTCATTTCTCAAAGACTATAGCACTTCAGACAAAACCATTTCTGATTCCTCGAGATACCAATCATGTATTTTACCTTTAAGAAATATTTGGAAACCATAATCTAGCATTGTTAAACACACTTAAAGCGATACTAATGTCCATGTACCTGGATAAAAGCCTACATAAATCATGCCATTCTTGTGTCTTAATTTAGGAGCAATGGGGAAGCAATGTGTACAGAACCCCATGCCCCTCAATTTAAACTATAAATTGTTTTCTGTTTGGGGTTTTGTTGTATATACATTCTGCCATGTCTCTGGATTTCTTTTTACACTAAATTAAATTTTTGAATTTGTGAGGTGGTCAAGATTAAACAAAATTAGCACACATACTATGATATAGGTGTATGTATTTTTTGCAAAACACAAAACTAAAACTGATGATACATTGTGTACTTCATGCATGGAGGAAGGAAACATGGCAGTAAACATTTGCTGTAAAAATGCTTGCAGGCAGTGTTATGACTTGGACGCAGATGAGGGGCTATATCTCCGGAGCTAGCTCCACCCCAAACTCCCGTCGTATGAACGCAACTTAGCTCCACCTCTGGTGCTAGCTCCGGGGCTCCACTTTTAGCACAGTGGGGTTTCTTTTATGACTTAGCTCCACCGACTGACCTCACTCTGAACATACCCTCTCAACCCACCTCCCGATGTGGGTTAGTTTCAACACGGGTCGAACGCTCTACACGGGTCAGTCAGCGTTCGCCCTTTACTTTTTTCACAACTGGCCACCAGGACCAGTTGGCTTAAGTTTTGACTGGCCCGTTTGCGTTTCAAGTGGCCCGGTTTAAATTTCAATTCTGGTTGTTCATTTTACACATAGTCGACCCTCAGTGTTTGCAATAAACACATTTGAGTGAATAAACTAGGAAAATTTTAGTCATTAAAAAAAGGTTCTCCCCAGTACAATTAAGTTTGAAAAATGTGTGGTGAATTTTTGAGCTATTCTCAAGTCTTAAAAAGGGCTCTTTTGTTACAAACTCTCACGGATGCATGTTTTTGTGCACATTGAAATTTTTTTTCAAACTTGTGCAGGAAGCATTTATAAATTTGAAACTCTCTGCAAAAACTTTGTGGAGGCAGGCTATAGCTCCATGGTACATGTATAATGATTTTGTGTTACATTTTCAACTTCTGGGAGTCAATAAACTGCAATCTTA
Organism: Henricia sp. BOLD:AAB3569; assembly: GCA_037783545.1. Taxonomy (NCBI): domain Eukaryota; kingdom Metazoa; phylum Echinodermata; class Asteroidea; order Spinulosida; family Echinasteridae; genus Henricia; species Henricia sp. BOLD:AAB3569. Next base: position 45,700 of record JBBELK010001174.1, on the reverse strand, counting down.
CAACCCAAATCCACTGTGAGAGTCTCAACAAAAAATGCGGGGAAATGCGGACATTTCACATGTACGGCATGGGTCTGTTTTAATTCAACTGGACAGCCGGACCATTTGGGGAGGCTTTCTAGCTGGCCCGAGACGATTTCAACTGTCATTTGGCCAACGGACCAGTGCTAATTCGAACGCTGTCAGTGCTGTGTTGAAATGTTGTAGTGTGAAAAGGTAACACGTGTCGGACCCGTGTACAACCCGGAGATTTTTCATGGTGTGAAAAGGCCTTATAGCTCCCGAGTCTGTTATATCATCACCGTTTGAACAGGAGGGCATTTTGGACTACAGCACTAGCTCCATCAGTGAACCTCCACTGAGTTAAATAATTGGTTTGGGCTAACTAAAAAGTAGCCCTCCGTCTGAACATACCCATACACCTGACTTGAGTCAAGTCAAGACACTAAACTTGACATGAGTTTGCTTGCCCCAACAAGCAATTATTTTCGCTTTCAGGGAAGTTCTGGAACGCTTTTTTCAGCATTACCGATCCAATCTGAACAGTGGAATGTCATTCATAAACACTTGCAAAGTGGCAGACAGAGCATAAAAAAATCATGCATTTTCTTCAATATTTGATGAGATCTTTGCTCCAAATGGAAAAGCTCAATCAACAAAGGCCTGCTTTTGTTTATGTTTCTCTGTAGATAAAAAGCTCTGAATTGGTGCAGGTCAAGAAAAGGTCAAAACCATTTTATATCAAGCAGTCAACTGTGGGATACCAGTTTCGTGATAGACTTGCACCAGTCACCCATTCAATGGGCTAAACAATAATGTACTGTGCATATAATGTTGTGTAAAGTTTGTAAAATGAGACATTGTAGTTGGGAGGATCATGTAAAGTTTAGGTTGACATGCACTCTTGGGATGTGTGTTCAAGAAGAGTTTGTTTTGATTCAACAAATTTTCAGACATTTTGACCTTTCTGGGCTGCTTCAAGGTGGCCCCAAGACTCAATTAAACATCGGAACATTAAATGGTCCAAACATACCAGATAAACAGTATCTCTATTGAGACTATTAAACAAAAGAAAAACAGGTTTGGAAATTATGTCCTCCGGAACCATTATTTATGGATCATGTCAGACTTAATTGGGGAGAAAACATGTGCACAAGTTAAAGGCACAGGCTCGTCAGCAATGCCCCTTGTAACCTGCCCAAGGAACCTGCTACGTGTACATACTTAGGCAGAGCTGCCAACCCTCACGGATTTTGCAACAGATTCTTCGGAAAATGACTAATTTTCTCAGTCTTGGTGGCATGGATAAAAACCTTTCTGGATTGTCAATTAACAACCTTTGGGATTTTTAGATGTGTTTGGAGTCACGGAATGAACCTGTTTTCCCAGATGCCTTCCCCAAAATCCGGGAGGAGTCACAATTTAAAATGGAAACTGTCATTACTTACACATGTCCCAATTCATGGGCCATGGTGAATGCAGCACTTAGTCCGTTATCTTGCACTATGGAACAGCTACGCAATGAATCGCACATTGTACCAAGCTCGGCCAGACCTGCAATGACACAAGCAAAATAATAAGTTACGACTTACGAGATCATTTTCCTGAACAATTACAAACCTCTGTTATTAAATTTGCATACATTACGAAAATCCCCTATTACACTTTTTAAGAAACTTGATAAGTTTAACTTGTAAGTTTAACTTGTAGTTTATGCAGAGAGCACTTCTATTAGAAAATCAAAAAGGCTTTTTGAACTTGGAAGACTGCAAAAGAACGTCAAGGCCAAGACCAGGAACAACATAGGCCATTTATTGCTGGCCTTCCTAATATTTGGAGGTACCGGTACAGTGGACTAGTGAATACAGTATTGGACCTTCGGACAAGATTCCGTGGTTCGAGGCTCGGTCAGTGAGCCGCTTTGTGTCTTCAGGCAAGACACTTTACTCCGCATTGTTTCTCTCCAGGTGCATAAATGGGTACTGGCAAATTCTGTTGGGGACACCCAAGTATACTGAGGATAAACCTGTGATGGACTGGTATCTCATCCTTGTGAAAAATGTTGCCTTCCTAAAATGTGGGCACCAAGATAACTGCAGAAATTTCACCAACATTCTTTTAAACAGGGATGTGATTTGTTCCGGTTTTTCCTGGAATAATCTTTGTCACAAACCAATTAGACAAATGAAAGTTGCGGGAAAAACCACATCCCTGTTAAAAATTTAAAAGTTAAAGATGCGCTGACGGCTGATTTTATCTTGAATATAAATTTGAAGAATTTACACTATTTAAAAATTTTATAGGAAATTTCAAATTGGAAATGTCATATTTACAAATAAAATAAAATGTCACACTTTGGCTTCCTGTTTTTAATGGAAAAACCCTCATACCAAAATAATACTTTCCATAAATACACCAAATTTGTTGAGAAAAGATCACATTGTTTGACTAAGTTTTGAAAAGTCAAGCTCCTCTGCAATTAAAACCCACAACATTTCCAGCTAGCACAACATGTGGTAAACCAGTATGCACACAAAGAACCACAAGCATTCATCATTTGCTCAGAATCTTAAACGTAGAACAATGTTCTTTCTGTAGATATTGTTTCTTTATTGGCTTTTGCCGTCAGTACCCCAAAAACCACAGTTTAATGAAAAGTAAATACTGGTAAAAATGATTGACAACAAATACATGAGTTGTATAGAGAATGTATTGTCTTGGAGGTGGGTGGGCTGGTCAGAAGATGGGTGGGTTAACAAGCAACATGGTTGGTTATACTTTGCCTGGAACTTCCACTGTATGATTTCAAAAAGTAGGTCCAGGCTGTGTAAAAAGTGACTCATTTTTGCGTGTCACAAATTGCTCTAATCAGACTTCCAAATTTCCCGTTTTGTTTTTGCTATAGATTCCATTTTTTAAATTACAAATTCTTTTTTTGCCGGTGTTAAACGTTTTTCTTATTTTCTGCACTTCTGTTTAACTTTCCTGATTCTGTGTTTTTAATCAAATTCGGTTTTTCCATCCATGTTCTTTGTGATGCGAAAAATTTGGGAGTCTGTATATGGCAGCAAAACAGATAAAACATTGTTGCAAGCTAACACCAAAATTTGCTCTGCTTAAGCAGAAAACTAGTTTTATGAAATGACAATGCAGAAATTGTGTGTTTTTTATGAAATTGTTTCAGGTACCCATAACAAGAAAATCCGCTGGAAAATCACAACCCTGATCTACCTAATGGATAAAGACATTGAAGTTTATTATAAGTTCACAAAAAACCAAAAATAAATTCAAGCTGCCTCCTCCCAGACTACCAGACCAGGGTTTATAATAAAGCTTTTGTTTTACATCCTCCGGCCAGACTGTCAAAATCTATGCTGAACAATGACCAAAACTGGTGACTTTGAGGTGGTTGACCCCAAACCCAAACTATCTCTACCACACACAGATAAAAGCCCCTTCACCCTTTTGACCTATCCAATTATTGTCCCCAAAAATCCATATATCACAATGTCCCCAAGCACAGTTTTACCCAGTTTGGCTGGGAAAACCAGGTCAAAACCAGGCAAAGGAACTGCAGAATTTAGTTTGATATAACACAGATTATCAGGCGCTTGGCCTTTGAAGAAAGACAGATACAAGTTAGGGCTGGAGGCCTGATTGTATGCAGGCCCAAACATGCAACAGTTTTTTGTTTTGCCTCATCTATTGATCACAGCATGTGTGTGTTGCGGTTTGAAATTTTTGAGCAAATATGATGGTCAATATTAGCCACTGTTAATTGCACCACAGGGGGAAGGAACACACACAAGGGGCCCTTATGGCAATTTGGTGGTGTATTGTTACATTGTGCACTTGACTTTGATACAAATTGTGTTCATGTATTGCATATTGTTAATAATTGTCCACTCATGGGTGTTCCTCCAGTTGGCATTTGTCAGATTTTCATCACTGCATATTTTTAAAACACTGAAAGCGCATCTGGATCTTTCCACAGTTGTGGGGTACATTTCTGTGACATTCAAGATCTTAGGTCCCAGTTCACTTCAAATGTCTTAATTTTATCTTTAAATTATCCAGCTAAACTGAGGAAATAAAAATAGTCCTACAACATACATTTGTGAAAACCCTGTGCATAAATTTTCCTATTACGTATGTAACAAAGACAGAAAAAAATGTCACAAAATGGTCTGCTCTCGTTACATACGTAATAGGACAATTTGTACACAAGCTTTTCAAAAATGTATGTTGTGGCAGCAATTTCTTACCTTTTTGGGTACAAGGAAATTTCTTTAATTTTGAGATAAACTAAAGACATCTGAAGGGAATTACTGACTTATTTCTCAAATGTACCCCATCTACATACATCAATCATTAATTGATAGGTTTACAAAAGTTCATTGAAGTAGAAAAAACAACAAATGTGGACTTACCTAAGGTATCACAGTCGAGAGTAGATCTGCAAATATCCTCTCTGCAAAAATGAAAAATGTGTAGAAAAAAAATTAAGTTTCAGTCTAACGTGGCCAGTGACAAGGGCACTAGGATCTGTGTATGTGTGTATATAACCCTATTGCAGATCAACCTGCAACGAACCAAGGTATTGTGGGAAATTCCAGAAGAAACGACATCTTTAAAATGATGTACCCTCTGATGATGCAATTCTTTTTCAACTACATGTACATGTATACATGTTCACTTGAAGAGTTTCAAAGCAAAACGCAATAAACGTCATATCAAAACAATTGAGATAATGGTCACATGGTGTCAGTACATTTTAGATTAGTGGTCCTATACATTTGTCAAATAGATTACTGGCAAACTGTGTTAGAAATCCCTCAAAAAACTGTTTAACTTGTCATTGACTGTGCTTAGTTGCAATACAAAATGGCAGTTTTCTTAAAATGCCAAAAATGGATATATAGCATTTTGTGATGAAACTCTTCACATGCTACTGCAGTATGTTTTAAAATATTCGTGCCAGCTACAACTTTGTATATAGTGGCCACTTTTTTTCTAATCACCTTCCATTGGTCCTTTGGGTGGCCACTCCACTGCAGTTTCCTTCTAGATCAGCACAGATACCCAAATTTCAAAATCCCTGGTCAGAACCTTACTTGAATGAACCCAATATCTAATACCCCTTTCCCACTACAAAATCTCCGGGTTATCTCGGGGGTAACGGAAAACCTTAACCCCGAGATACCCCGGGGCAGCGCGAGCGTTCCCACTACTCTTTTTCCGCCCTGGGTTAAAACAAAAAATGGTCGTTACACCGGGGTTCGTTAACCCTGCCAGGGACCAGGGTTAAGTATGGCAATCTCGGGGTTAATGGCTAAACCCCGGGTTTAGCATTGTAGTGGGAAACCAAGCTTGGTCAAGTGTTCACAGGTAATCTCGGGGTTAATGCGCGCTGCACTGGCACACATCATATACGTAGGTACAGTTTTGCTCTCCCAAGTTAAGGCACGGCTATCTCAATTCATAACGAAAAGAAGAGGCCAAAGGTGTGTACAGAAATAAAGCTCCTCATCCATGCCTGGTCGATAGACAAGTTCATTAACAACCCGATGGGACTACTGCAGATTTCCATTCCTCCTAGTCCCTGTATACAGAAATACCAGCGTTTAGTGGGAAACCGCACTGCGCTAACCCGGGGCAAGCTTGCCACGGGTTTTGCAAAACTGGCTTAACGAAAAAAATGGGAATAATGGTGGATACTTATATAGCGCACATATATCCGCCACCACGGGGGTCCTCCTGGCGCTGTTGCCATTATTACCGGAAATCACCAGAACCATTTCGCTTCAACTAGGTGCAAACCTGGCCAAGGCGCACAACCCTATCAGCAGTTAGATTGTGGCATTTCCCCCATATTTCGCTTGGGTTGACGAGGCAATTGAGATTGAGTGTCTTGCCCACGGACACAAACACGTTGGCACAAGTGGGGCTCGAACCCATAAACCTTCGATCACGAGCACGGCTGTATCCCCATTACACCCCGTTTACACTCGATTCGCCTTTGCCGAATCGAACTCCGCAATTTCCGAAAAGGGGAGTTGAAGCCGGGTAGGCACTAAGTGTAAACGCAAAAGGTGAATTGAAAAAGGCGGATCAGACCCGGGTCTGATTCGCCTTTTTCAAGTCACCTTTGGGGTAGGGTTGAACCCCGCAATTGCGGGGTTGAACCCTGCAATCGTCAAGGTCGCTTGTAGTGTAAACGCTACCCGAATACAGATTCGGCAATTTGAGTGTCCTTGGGGCGGTGCCCGCAGTGTAGTAGATTTAATTGACCAATCTGGCACTAGTGCAGCAACACCTAACAGCTCACGCATGCGCTGCAGTTACATTTAGTGGTGACTTTTGCGGTTTCTGAAGCGAGTTGAAGCGATTTGGGGTGTAGTGTAAACGCGGCAAATGTTCAGTTTTGTGGTCGCAATAAAAATGCAGGATCTGTATCCACCTTTGCCGATTCGAGTGTAAACGCGGTGCTAGACTACACGTGCTCCCAAGGGTTAACAAACCCCGGGGTAAGAAAAGCTTAACCCGGGGCGGCAAATCTCCAGGTTAAGCAGTTTGTAGTGGGGAAAAGGGTATTAAGGTGTTTGTGGATTGGAGGTTAAGTATCAGAAACAGAGACAAAGGTCTTTTAAGTCTCTTTAAATGTCATGATGACAGGTTTCTAGAGGCCAAATAAAGCCACTTTCATTGAAGAAGTCAAGGCAAGGACTTGTGGCACAATGTACTTGGTCAAGGCCTATGGTCTGAGGGGAGTTTTTTTTTTAAGAAAAAATACCAATTTCCAGTCTCATGTGTATCCATAGGCTAGAGTGTGGTTATAATTAGAAGATAATTGCTGCAACAGGTTGTGGGAGGAAGTAAAAATCCCTCTGGCTGTAAAAGGAGCCAAAATTAAAAACAAATACACCAAACCAGCAACAAACAATGTTGACATTGATGGAGTTAACTGTTAAATGGTAGTGCCTTTGGGTGGGTCCAGAGACAAAAACATTAAGGTCACAGCAAGTAGCAATTAGTAATTTGAGACAATGTTGTGTTCAACTCAATTTCAAGGCTGTCTTGCCCCAAGATAAATTTGCTTTGTTTTTGCGCACTATCACCCCGTTTACACTCGATTCGCCTTTGCCGAATCGAACTCCACAATTTCCAAAAAGGGGAGTTGAAGCCGGGTAGGCACTAAGTGTAAACGCAAAAGGTGAATTGAAAAAGGCGGATCAGACCCGGGTCTGATTCGTCTTTTTCAAGTCACCTTTGGGGTAGGGTTCAACCCCGCAATTGCGGGGTTGAACCCTGCAATCGTCAAGGTCGCTTGTAGTGTGAACGCTACCCGAATACAGATTCGGCCATTTGAGTGTCCTTCAGTGTAGTAGATTTAATTGACCAATCTGGCACTAGTGCAGCAACACCTAACAGCTCACGCATGCGCTGCAGTTACATTTAGTGGTGACTTTTGCGGTTTCTGAAGCGAGTTGAAGCGATTTGGGGTGTAGTGTAAACGCGGCAAATGTTCAGTTTTGAGGTGGCAATAAAAATGGTGGATCTGTATCCACCTTTGCCGATTCGAGTGTAAACACGGTGTATTTGGCAAGCCACTGCTAGAGGGCGCCAGTTATGTGTTAAGCCTAGCGTACATCAACATTGCAACTGGAAGCAACTAGTAGTTACTGACTTTAGTAAAGCCTTTGATTTGATTGATCATAACATAGTCATTGGTAAATTACTTGAGTTAGGCGTGAGACCATCAATTTTGCCCTGGGTGTGCAGCTTCTTAAATAAAAGATCCCAGTGTGTTCGTTACAGAAATGTACTATCAGATTTTCAAGTCTTACAGGGAGGTGTACCACAGGGAACAAAATTAGGGCCACTTTGTTTTCTGGCACAAATAAATGATGCTATCCAAAAGCCACAACAGGGGATATCAATTTTGAAATATGTAGATGATGTCACAATAATTGAGAGCGGTCTGGTTAATGTGGACAGCAGTGTGCAAACCACACTGAATGAATTTAATGACTGGTCTACATGTAACAACATGAAACTCAACCCAGATAAATGTGCACTTATGAATGTCTGTTTCATGAGAAATCCCATTAGACCACCATCTTTGGAGATTTGTTCACAACAATTGAAAGTGGTCGGTTGTGTTAAACTTTTAGGTATACAAATTAGTCGTGACCTGAAATGGGATAATCATGTCTCAGAATTAGTTCGTAAAGCTAATGCTAAACAGTACATGTTGAAGATATTAAAGAAATTTCATCTTTCTACTGCTGACCTTTTGACAATCTATAAAGGATATGTGCGGTCTTTATTAGAGTATGCTGTTCCGGTGTGGAATGCTGGGCTTACAACAAAACAGGTTGATGATTTGGAAAGAGTTCAGAAACGTGCTTTAAGAATAATTTTGGGTTCCACCTATACAACATATCAAGAGGCACTTGATAAAATTGATATATGCACTCTACAACAACGTAGGAAAGATATTTGCATAAAATTTGCTACTGAACTGAGAAAGTCCAGCTTTTTCCAAGACTGGCTGCCTAGACAGCGGGGGGACCAAGTGCAATATAACTTGAGAAATAGTAAACAAATCTCCAGACCAAGGTGTAAGACAAAGAGATATTCTCAGAGTGCAATTCCGTATTTAATTGACCTTTTGAATGAAATGTAAATAAAATTACCGATTCTTACTCATTTCCTTTAGATTTTAATAAGCAATTTTTAGGGTTGGATTGAATAAGGTTCCAGGGGGAGGGGTGTATTGTATTTTTAAGGTTTTGTCTTGTTAATGTATTGTATTTGGTAAAGTTTTAGTTCGTTTTTGGTAATGTTTTAGTTCGTTTTGTCCTACTTTAAAAACAAAACAAAAATCTTTTGGGTATTATTGATTAATCATTAAGTATTGTGTAAATTGTACTTGTATTGTAAAAATTGACGCAATTTAGCTTGTGGCTACAAGTGCAATTTGAAATAAACCAACAATAATAATGGCAACTGGTGTTTCCGGCAACTGGAAGCAACTCGCGACAACTGGGAGCAACTGATCAGTTGCCCAAAAGAGTCGATGTACGCGCACTTGCAACTACTGGCAACTGGAAAAATCCCAGTTGCTGCGAGTTGCTCATGTTCTACTTTCTGGCAACTAGTTGCAGTCAGTTGCGTCGATGTACGCGTACTTGCAACTAGTTGCTGTCAGTTACGTTGCACGTGTGTGTCTGAATGTGTGCGCGCACATCGACAGCAACTGCAAGCAACAGTTGCTTCCAGTTGCAAGGTCAATGTAATGTAGGCTTTACCGAGTTGCCGTGTCGATGTACGCGCTCTGAAAACTGAATGTTCCCAGTTGCTGATCAACTGATCAGTTGCTGTCGATCGACAGCAACTGATCTGGGGCCAATTTCATAAAGCATGTCAGCAGAAATTTTTGCTTAATCAAAAATTTGTTTGCTTTATAAAAATGGGTCAATAATCGAAATTGCATGTCAACTTGTGTTTTTCACAAGAATATCTGCTATTCTTGCTAAAAACACAAGTTGAAGTACAATTTTGTTTATTAACCCATTTTTATAAAGCACACAAATTTTTGATTAAGCAAATTTTTCTGCTAACATGCTTTATGAAATTGGCCCCAGTTGAGTTGCTTCCAGTTGCAATGTCGATGTACGCTAGGCATTAAACTTCAGAAGCTTAGGCCAAGTTTGATTCACACCTATAGTTAACTATAGTTCGACTATTTCCAACCATACGCAGTCTAGTCAACGATGGTTAGTTGTGTCTGGTAAACCATTTGGAAGGAGCCCACAGGGCACGGTCGCGCCGGTCACTGGTATCCATCACGTATTGAGTTGATGCAGCATTTTGCACAGAACCAAAGGCGTTCACACTTGAACTTTAGTGCACATGTGCATTGCCTGGATGACGTTTGACCAGTGGTTAACTAGAACTCTAGTCACAAATCGAACTTGCAGTCTGTTGTCTGTTGTGGCCACTGACAGAAAAAAAATATAAACAAATTCCAGGCATACCTAGGGAATACTACTAATATCCAATGCATATATTGAATTTCATAAAGTGCCCAAATGTCCTGGATACGTCATCTTTCATTTAGTGGCTGTGGATTAATTGTTTCAGTTTCTTTTTTTATTATCTGCACTTAAAAAGGTACATAATATGAAACAAAATTAGTTTTTATGGCCTCTGATCTACTTTTAAAAGTCTTAACAGAAATGAAAATGCATTGTGGTTAGACTGCCAGCTGTAGCTGACAATATGTTCATGTATAAGGTGTACCCTCTCTTTTAGTTTTTGCTTGCAACAAAAACAAATGTGTGCCTCATACACAAGTTTCAATGATATTTACGAAAACCGGCTTAACATCAGGGCTTGAAATTCGTCACTGAAAGGGCACTGACATTTCTGTACAATATGGCTGGCGCCCTGAATTCTTCATGGAGGTGTAGTTTAGAAAGTCCATATACTATGCTGTTGTTGCTACTTTGTGGTGCTACTACATGGTGCCTAGCAACCAACAGTCTGGTTGCTTTATGCCATTCGTCTCTCCTTCAGTAAGTTCTTTACACCTACCACATGCACCATATAGCAACAACATTTTAGTCTGGTCATTTGAATACTAAAGGCCTGTCCGCATTGGACTTCTTTGGGGAAAACTAACCAAGACGATGGGCACTTTTCCCATATTAAGTCCAAGGACGTTTTCCTCTCAGGAACTTTTCCCAAGTCCAGCGGTTACTTTTCCTGGCCAACTGCTGCCCAGGAAAAGTTCACAGGTAACTTTTTCCGAGACAAAAAGTCCAATGCGGACACAGCGAGTCGGTAAAAGCGCTCTGGAAGCGTACGTCCGGGCCGTGAAGGTCAAACTGCGAAGGGACACTGCGCATGCTCTCCCACGGTCTCGATAAAATTTTACTGTGTCAAAAAGTCCAAATTTAGCCATTTTTCATTTTACCATCGTCTCGGTAAAAACTTCCAAAAAACAAGTCCAATGCAGACACTGCTAGAGCCAATAAAGGTTGCCTTCTTTCCTGGTGCTCATCAACCTCAATCCTAAACAGCAACTTTTCTAGTTGTCCCTGGCTTGAAACATTGAAGAGTCCAATGCTGCAACCCACATACAAACATAATTTTATCTTTTTATAAAGTTCAAAAGAGCACAAATGGACGAAAAACCTCTAGTCCCAAGACAGCTTTTACGCAACATTATCACACACATTTGGCATTGGGATCCTGGACATTTTAGTATCATAATAAATTTTGCAAGGGAGGGTAGACTTCCTCCAAAAGTAAACATAACAGCACTGGTTTGCCAGTACAGGAGATCTCGTAAATCATAACTCTTTCTCTGGCCCTAGAAGTTCATCAAATTTCATGCCAAATATTTCAACATTTCCAGACACGGGTATTTGCATTATAAATACACAGAAGCAATGACCCTGCATAAAACTTAATCAGGCAGGATAAGGTGAACTTTGTATGCCATAAAACAGACACACAGAAAATGTTTGAAGACATTTTATTGCCCTCAGTCCGTGCTAGCAAATTTTAAGCACAGTGCACTTGTGGGTCATTTATTAATGATTTTTCCACGATAGTGTGAACTCCCCTTTACAGCCCCTGTTACATTATTCATCCCGGATTTCAAAAAAATGAAGTTCAGTGTTGGCTGATGATGACCACCACTAAAACCCATTCTCAGATAATCAATACCCTTTTCCCACTGCAGTACAAACTGCTTAGCCTGGAGATTTGCCGCCCCGGGTTAAGCTTTTCTTACCCTAGGGTTCGTTAACTCCGAGTTACGTTCCCATTTGTTTCGTTAACCCAGAGTTTTGCAAAACTCGGGGCGAGCTTGCATATTTGTATACAAGGACTAGAGGAACGGAAATGTACAAACATCTTATTCCGATTTTCGAGTAGTCCCATCAAGTTGTTACTGAACTCTATCAACGAAGCTTGGATGAGGAGCTTTATTTCTTCTTCTTTCCACACCTTTGTCCTCTCTTTTCGTTATGAATTGGGATATATAGTGCTTTAGAAGCCATGCCTTAATTACGTACGTACGTACGTACGTACGTACGTACGTACGTTGGTACGTACGTACGTACGTACGTACGTACGTACGTACGTACGTACGTACGTACATGTGCCAGCGCAGCACGCACTAACCCCAAGATTGCCGGTGCACACTTAACCCTGCTTGGTTTCCCACTACAATGCTAACCCCGGAAAAGGCCTCATAATGTTTCTCTATGTCCCGTTCGTAATTAATGCAATTAGGTAAGCAAATAGGTTAGCAATTACGTATAATAATAGGCCTGCAGTTCTTTATATAGCGCATTTCAGAGCCGACAGAACTTTTAATGCGCTTTCTGCATTATTACCCCTGGTCATTGGGCTCAGTAGTATCATTCCTTAATCCTTCTCAGCTCCCTGGGGAGTATGCAGTCCCGTGCAGCTTATGCGCACAGGGACTAATCAAACACATCAGCTTTCACTACCCTCACAGGTACCCCTTTCCTCCTTGGTGGAGAGAGACAATTCGTGGCAAGGTGCATATACATCAACCGCATGTAATGCGTGCCTTTACGGTTCCCCACAATTCCCTGCGCGCAGTACATTGTATGGGGCAGCGTATGATTGGACGGAATTCTAGTACACCGCACAGAAGCGCTAAGTTTGATCAAGTGCAAAAAAATGGGATTCCACAGGGGAGTGGAGCTCCCGGCCGCTTCAAACTCATAAAACGTGGCAAATTTGTGTTTTTGACACAAAATGTTACCTGGTAATATAGAGCTCAGATACAGATTCAACCTACTGTATATTATTATTATTATTATTTATTCAGCCATCAATACAGTACAAACAAAGCAATATACAAAATACAATCTAGGGGTGAAATACTGAATTGACTTTCAAAAACTCGTGGTCACGCTATGGCATGGTGAGGCACCATGCACCAGTTGGTAGGAGTTGGTATCCATTTCCAAACTGTAATGGATACATTCAACATGTGGCAACATAAATGTCAAGAAAGGCATCAAGTTTTCAGCACCTATTTCCTCACACTAGCTGGAGAACCTTGGTATGGGGGAAAGCCCACACAATAACATTTACCCTTGCACCATGTGGCTTATTACTCCTGGGGCAGCTAAACTATTTTGGGAAGGAGGTGAACCAAGTGTGGATACAACATATGCCTATAACCATGGGGGGTATATACATATGTAGTGTGATTTAGCAATATGGCCATGCAGAAACTTTAACAGGCTCGGAAAAATTATGCCAAAATTCCATAGACACACGCAAGGTAAGATTCTCAAGAACTATCAGATGAAGTTTGGTGAGGATTGGGAAGCAGGTTATTGCACTAGCCGTGTTTTAATGTCCGCCTGTTAAAGTTGCTGCACGGCCATATTGCTAAATCACGCTTGGGGGATATATATCCCCATCCCCAAGGGGGATATGTACCAAGGGGGATATGTACCAAGGGGGGTACATATCCCCCATCCCCCACCCTCCCTGATAGTTCTAGGGGTGGATAAAACACAAAACTAAAGAGGGCCAATAAGTAAATCCTGTCATGGGAGCACTGCTTTGTTAATGTCTACTAATATCCACACCTTACACATACCATGGAGCTCCATGCACATACTACTCTTTTTTTTTCCAAATCATTAATTTGTCATGAACATTTATTTTAAAAGTAATTAACAACATTTAAGGCATATGTTTAGTGATCTCTTGTGTAAGAAAACATTACCAAACATCAACATGTTGCATTAAGACAATTTTGAAATGACAAATTTCAAATCAGCACTGGCAGCCTTGTTTCAGACGCTGAGCCAGTTTTTTATGTTAATTTGAAATTCCTCTATAAAAAACTAAATCGTTTTCTACAAAATGAATCAGCCAGAACATATTACATATAATATACCGCATATGAATGCTGCTGATAAGCGTAAATTTTGTTTTTAGATGACGTATTACAGGGCTTGAAATTCGTCACTGAAAGGGCACTGCCATTTCTGTTTTTGGAGTCATTTTTTTTAGTTTAAAAAGGGCGCTTCCATTGGAAAATGAAAAAGTCTATGAGAGAATTGCAGAAGGGCACCAAGGCCAAGAGCAGGGGCAACAGAGGCAATGGCCTCCGTGGCCTCTGTTAATTTCAAGCCCTGGTATTAGTGTATCTATATATTTGTTACCAAAACACTACACAGACAGTTACCTGCATTTTCTTCCCTTTTTTAAATAATTTTTTTTTTTTTTTAAATTAAAAATTAAAATAATTTAAAACTGCTCACAAAAAAAAATTTGTCTGGTTTAAACCATAGGCCTTTACCCATTTAAGGTCACTCAACCAGAGAACAAAAATATTTGTGGAATTCATGATAATATAGAGCCTTTGCACGGCGGCTATGACAGGGGGCAGTCACATTGTCACCGTGTGTCATGCATGAGTACGTGCTTTGTGGTTCTATTGTTGCAGAAAACCTGCCCCCTGTCATGGCCGCCGGTGCAGAAGCTCTATTGGCGTTCAATACTGTATTTTGTGACATCTGCTCCCCACATCAATGAACATCCCTTGCTTTTAACGGGTGAAAAAAATTGGATTCCGAGTTATTTCTTCATACATGTACTGTAGGTGTGCGAATGAACTCTTCAACTGGGACCACTGCTGTGTACCCTCTGGCAATTCTCTCAATGAAGCAGCTACCCTAGAATAGGTGTGTTCGTTTACTTGTACATGTACATGTACACAGAGTTTACACCAGGGAAGCCTCCAGAAGATCCAAAACGAATGCCCTAACAAATCTAGGGAATTGTACACACCATACCAATCCCCAATTCACAAATTTAAAAAAGCAATTAATAGATGCATCCTTAATTGCCCAATATGAAATGTACTTTCAGTATTACTGCTCATCCTATAAACTGCTCTTGCGATTTGAAAGGCAAGTTGAAGTTGAACTCAAATCAAGACATGCAGTGGGTTTGTCCATGAATTAAGTTGGGTTTTGTGAATATGTCTCATACTAGCCCAGCTATTTAGTAAATTTCAGAGAATTATTATGCCTTGAGGTGTACATGTACCAAAACTAGACCCAGTAAAATGCCAAAACCAAGTTAAACATATTTAGTGTCCATTTCTCAACACTCATCACCAACTCATCAGATCAAAAACAGCTGTTTCGAGTCACTGACCAACTTCTACACCGCAAGAAACCATCTAAGCTTCCTTCCATGAAATCTGCCGACGACCTTGCTTGCAGATTTTCCGACTTCTTTACTCAGAAGATTCAACATATACGTGACACTTTCCCTAGTACTGCATCAACTAAAGAAGAATTCCTAAGCTCCGCAATTCCGTCCACAGAGTTAACTTTATTTGAACCAGCATCTTCTTACGAGATTAAGAAGATACTTCTTCATTCTCCTCCCAAGACCTGTTGCCTCGACCCAATTCCGACTGACCTGCTCAAGAAATGTGCTGACACACTTGCACCAATTTTAACTCGCGTTTTGAACCAATCACTTGCATCAGGAATTGTCCCTTCATCACTCAAGTCCGCCATTGTGCGACCGCTGCTTAAGAAATCCAACCTCGATCCAGAGACAATGAAGAATTACCGCCCAGTCTCCAACCTCCCATTTATTTCCAAATTGCTTGAACGTGTCGTGCTTGCCAGAGTGTCCTTTTTTCTTCATAAACGCAGTCTTCTCGACAAATGTCAGTCTGCATATCGAGCCAATCACAGCGTTGAAACAGCATTGGTTAGAGTTCAGAATGACATCTTGACTGCCATGGATAATGGAAAGCTCGTTGCACTTGTTCTTCTTGATTTATCATCCGCTTTTGACACTGTTGATCACCACATACTACTACAACGACTTCAGCAACTTGGTATAGATGGTATAGCATTAAAATGGTTCCAGTCCTACCTCACCAACCGTTCGCAACGAGTACAAATTCACGACAAAGTTTCGAGCCCAACGACCCTAACAACAGGTGTCCCCCAAGGATCCGTCCTTGGACCAGTTTTGTTCTCACTCTACACTGGTCCTCTTGGAAACATCATCCGCAAGCACGGCCTCCATTACCACTTTTATGCCGATGACACGCAAATCTACGTTTCCTTTGATCCCGACCAAAATAAAGCGGAACTGGCCATTCATCAAGTGGAGCAGTGCATTGAGGAAATCCGCGACTGGATGTCAGCTAACTTTTTGAAGCTGAATGATGATAAATCTGAATTTATCATATTTGGCTCAAAACAACAGCGCAGCAAAATTAACATTGGACATATCCGTATAGGAGTTTCTGATGTCCCCGCATCATCTGAAGTACGGAATCTGGGAGCCATTTTTGACTCCACGATGTCACTCAAAGCACACATATCTTCAATGTGTAGGTTTTCGTCAATGCACTTACGCAACATTGGGCTCATCAGGAAATACCTTACCCAGGACGCAACAGAAATCCTCATCCACGCCTACGTCACCAGCCGCCTTGATATGGGAAACTCACTATTATATTCGCTACCGGAAAATCAGTTGAGTCGTCTGTCTCGTCTTCAGAACATAGCTGCTAGGATTGTCACTAAGACTAAAAGAAGTCAACACATCACTCCGGTCTTAAGGAATCTGCATTGGCTACCTATCAAGGACAGGATATGCTTCAAAATTTTAATGTATGTTTACCGCTCCACTACAGGCAGGCTACCATCATATCTTTCCGAACTAGTCCAACGGCATCATTCAAATCGTGAATCCATGAGATCCAACAACAAACTCCTCCTAGCGAAAGTTTATTCCAAGAGATCTTGGGGTGAAAGGTCCTTTGCCTCAGCAGCTTCATCTTTGTGGAACAAGTTACCAGAACACATCAAGCTATCGCCATCACTTGCAACTTTTAAAACATCACTTAAAACACATTTGATGAAATCTCATTAACTGACTGAACTCCATGATTGTGATATTAGATTTTTAATGTGTCTCGCTGCGCCATGAGCATCTTTTTTGATGGATACCGGCGCATTATAAATTTTCATTATTATTATTATTATTATGTAGCATAGGTAAAACAAGAATCTGGTAAGGATTTTTATCAATGAAATATATGTTTTTTGTTTTTATGCTAATGCGAATATGCATATTCATGACCAAGGTCACGACGTCACAAGAGGCAAACACAGGAAAATCACATTGAACTGTGCACAAAAGATTTCACTTTTTTCTCAATTTTCCTGAAACTTTTGTAATCCATGGCTGTTTGAGTTTGTTTTACATGTTGCCTGCTGTAAGCCATGACAAAACTGGGGGTAGAAACTGCAGCAATTTACCACAAGTCCAACTTGAAGTCTTATGTTTTTTCTTAACTTTTCCCTTCTGTCTTCCTCATGTGATGCACTCAAAACAGCGCCCTCTGTCTGTGATTTATTGCAATGAAATCTTCAAAGTTGAAAAATGCCACCTTTTATTGATTTTACATCCAAACGAACAATAGTATGTCTTGCTGAACAAGTAATCCGTCATTATGAAGCAAAGCTTAGGCATAAAGTTGTTTAGGATGTCAAAGGAAACCTTAACAAAGGACTTTACCACATCATATCGTAATAAAAACTTGTATACGAGTACATTTAAGTTCCCAGTATGTAGGACTATATTTAATTACCTGTAGTCGGGCGCGGATCCAGAGAGGAGGTTTTGGGGGTCGAAACCCCTCCCTGCTCAGACACAAACAAAATTATAAATGTAATGCATTTTCTGTGTGTCCGCCTATCCACAACAAGCAGACACAAACAAATCTGCTGGGCAAAAACCATCCCTGGTGGCCAAAAATAAATTATTGGATCTGCCCCTGTTAGTACATGTACAACTTATACCAATGTAATACAGATACTTGGGCACCGCTTTATTTTGTACCCCAACTTGGAGTGACCCACACTGATGTAGGCCTACATAGAGTAAGCCAATTTTTGATGCAATAGTAACATGCTGCCAGATCTATATCCACCTTTGCCATTTCTAATGCAAGTCAAACCAGGCACACAATGAGCATTTGGAAGTCATGAAATTGTGAACTTTAGCAGAGGATGTGGGTTACTTGGTTACCACGGTGATGACGATTACAACTTTCGGTCAGTTACTCGGCCAACGGCCTGCCTCCTGCTGTGCACACAGCAGACCTAAAATTGACCTTATTTTCTGGGGCATTTACTTTTTCCTTTTAGTCAAAGTTGGCCCATAGTGCATTTGTAATTTTGTGAGCATTGGTATGTTGTCCCGAGGTTGGGTTAAAGACTACAGGATTGGAAAATTGTTACAAATGGTATTATCTCCATTTGCATTGAGCATGTGTGATAAAAACCAACCTGTGTACAAGTCAGCTCAGTACTACATTCCGAGAAAACAATGAAAAACTGTGTCCATGTTTTTAAGAAATTGTGTGAAGCCACTATGCACCCACCCTATTTTGTCTGGTTCCTTGGCTATACCAGGGCAGGAAATTCGTCACTAAAAGGGCACTGCCATTTGTGTTTTTTGAGGCGTTTTTTTGAGTTTAAAAAGGGCACTTCCATTGGAAAGTGAAAAAGTCTATGAAAGGATTCCAAAAGGGCACCAAGGCCAAGACCAGGGGCAACAGAGCAATGGCCTTCGTGGCCTCCATGAATATCCAGCCCTGTATACTGCGTGGAAAACATAGCCATAATGCCACCGTAGTCAGGGGCCTTGTTTTGTCACATGAGGGTGCCCTTGCACACACATTAATGCAGGCCTACTGTACCTAAATTTATTTTCAGTCCTTGTTTCCTTATAAAAATAAGACGCCTCGGGCAGAATCATTGCATTAGACAGTTGGAACTACTTCTATCCTGAATATGTTCCTTTACGGTTCCCCCACAATTCCCTGCACGCAGTGCATGATGGGACGGAATTCTAGTACACTGCACAGGAGTGCTAAGTTTGATCGTGTACAAACAAATGTTACCTGGTAAGATAGAGCTCAGATACAAATTCAACCTACTACCGTTTTGAGATTATTTCGGCATCTAGGAGTGAAATAGGGTACTGATTTAATTGTCAGGAATTTGATTCACACGCTAAGTGCAGCACGATGGGGCGTGCACGAGGCGCCGGCTGAACCAACAACACTGCATGGACTCAAGCATCCTCTTGCAACAGTGCCCCTTTAACGCACTCCCTAACTCCTGCGTACAGTGGCCCTGTTGAAAAAGGCCCCATTTGGCGCTGGGACTAGCGACATAAATCTTGTCGCCTCTGCTGGACCAATCAGGACGCTTGCAGTGCATTGCAGCACGATTGCAGGCATTCAAATGTAACGCGCGCAGATTGTAAACACCGTGCACGCATGTGATACATGTACTCTATAATGCTGGCCGTTGTCCGCGTCGGCGATTGGCTGCTATTTAAAGCATACTGGGGAATTCGTTCCATTACAATCGTCAGCATGCATCCCTGTTATTAATTTGAAAAAAACTGCGTAGTAAATAAGGTTCGTCGTTTGAGAGTTTGGTAGGAATGGGACAGTCATGAGGAACGGAACCCAATACAATTTCTGGAAAGTATAGAAATTGTTTCTTTTCGGCATAACATGACCGAATTGATTAAATTACATCAAAATTACTCGGGCGTGAGTTGGCTCAAGACAACAGCCGGCTCGCTCCACAGATTTGCGTGTATTTCCTCAGGGTATTGTCACGTCGCTTTGCAGAGTGGAAATTCCCTGAGATCTCAGGATGGGACTCAAGGGGCACTGGCAACTTAGGCGGCCTCTCGCAACAGACTTGGCGTTTTTTCTGCAGAATTTCTGCGGGATCCTGCAGACTGGTATAATCCCCCCAATACAAAAGAGCGCTTAGCAACGACGGCCGTCTGCCGATGGCACGGAAATATGCAGATTAGCAAACATGAATATGCGCGGTATGTACGCGGACACGCTGGACGGGCGCGTAATCGGAGAGAAAACGGTTCTGTACAACACACCGATGCGACGCATATTTCCGACATGACGCGATCCTCGCTTGCTTTTGTTGGGATCCTACTGTGTGTGTGGTGGGTTTGCTACACGCGGCCGCCATTTTGGATCCAGAAACCAGATATTCAGTCCGGCAAAATCCAGCCTCCTCGCCGGAGATTTGGGCACCTACGCATCTCCTACTATAGTAATTCTACATCTACTTGGCAAATTGACTTGAACCTGATTAAGGACGGCGACATTCACCCCAATCCTGGACCTACCCGCTTTCCATGCGGCGACTGCAGCAAGGCTGTCCGCAATAATCAAAAAGGTATTCAGTGTGACTTGTGCGACAACTGGTACCATGCACGCTGCGTGGGACTGGGTGTCGAAATGTACAACTTACTTGCAAACTCCACCTCTCAATGGACTTGTCACCATTGCGAACTGCTCCGTTTTTCCGACTCGTTTTTTGACATTCCGCCAAGTGACAACGCAATTCCCTCCCCAGCAGACTCCCCCAACAATGGACCCGAACTCGCCACCTCCAAATCACCCAGCTCTAAACAGATAACTGCCCTACTTCTTAATGCACGCAGTGTACGAAATAAAGGAATCGACATTGCATCCTCCCTATCGGTCGACACTGAACCCGATATCATCGCCTTGACCGAGACCTGGCTTGATCAACATGATCGCGACTCTTTACTGGGCCTCCCAGACGACTACACAATCTTTCGGAGAGATCGCCAGGGTCGACGTGGAGGTGGTGTGTTGTTTGCCATAAAAGAACATCTTAAACCAGTACATATGAAGGAACTTGACAACCCAGACCTTGAAATCGTGTGGGTCTCTGTCACTTGCCGGCAAGTCAAGTGGCTTATTGGTGTCTTATACCGACCCCCAAATGAGACATCATCTTATTGGGAAAAACTCGACAACATGGCATCTGACTTGGAGCAGAGTCTCACAAGTTTCGATAGCGTACTCCTGATGGGCGACTTCAATGTCGATTGGAACCCAGATCTACCGGACACTCCTAATCGTTCGGCACTATGTGATTTTGCTGACTCACTAAATCTTGTTCAGTTAGTGAGTGAAGTCACTCGCCCCAACACCACCAGCGCTTCTGGCTCTACTATCGATCAAGTTTTCTGTAGGACTCCCCAATACATCTCACTCGTTGAAACCGTCTCAAACCCCGTCTCAAGCGATCACCATGCAGTCCAACTCACCCTGAACTGTCGTCGAACCCCTCCACCTCCAACAGTAGTTAGACAATTTGTTTCATATAACCAGCCCTCGGTCGACCACTTGAACGCTCTTCTCACCTACGCACCATGGGACTTGTTTCTAGATGCTGGTGACATCAATGCATCTTGGGAAGGTTTCGTAGATGTCGTGGATGCAGCAGTTAAAGACGCGCTTCCGAGGAAATCAGTAAATTCTAGAAGACGAAGAAACTGCCCTTGGGTCACACCGGAAATGAAACGTCTTAGTCGACTAAAACGCAGGCTCTTCAAGAAAGCCAAAACTTCTCATTCTCTCGAAGACTGGAATAGCTATAAAACTGTTCGCAATCAGCTAAAGCCGGTGACACGTAAAGCATACAAAACCTATGTAGATAATTTATTCCTATGTAATGATAACAGAAAGAGATTCTGGGCCTTTGTTAGAAGTAAGAAACAATCATCTACTCCCTTGTCTTTTAAGCATTGTAATACTACACTCACTGATCCTCATGAAATAGCCACTGCATTTAACACGTATTTTTCTTCAGTTTTCTCAAAATCAGGCTGTGTTCCAGATTATCCGCCATTTAGTGATTTCCCCATTGACGGTCTCTCCCATGTACATTTCACAGCAGGTGCTATTCACCGCATTGTTTCTTCCTTGCCAGTGGGGAAGGCTCCTGGGCCCGATGGGATTGGTGTAAGATTCTTGCGTAGTAGTGTGGACCCAATCGCACCAGTTCTTTGCAGAATTTTCACCACTTCCATCAGGTGCGGCCGCCTTCCCCTGGCCTGGAAATCAGCAAATATCACACCCGTTTTTAAATCAGGTGATCGTTGTTCTTTAAATAATTACAGACCTGTTGCTTTAACTTCAACCGTGTGCAAAATTATGGAAAGAGTAATTTCTAATTCTGTTTTAGGTCACTTGGAAAATAACTGCCTTATTTCTCCCAACCAACATGGATTTATCCCCCGTAGATCTTGTGTCACACAACTACTTAATGTTTATCAGACATGGGCAGCAGAGCTCGATCAGCGAAAGCCTCCGAGCATTGATGCCGTGTTTCTAGACATGAGTAAGGCTTTTGACCGTATGCCCCATGACACTCTCCTCTGTAAACTTGCTTCCAGGTGTAACATAAAAGGTGCTCTATGGAGGTGGATCAAAGATTTCTTGGTGGGCCGCCTCCAGAGAGTAACTTTTGTCGGACAAACCTCGGAGTGGTCTACGGTGGAGTCTGGTGTTCCCCAGGGTAGTGTCTTGGGGCCACTTCTCTTTAATATATTCATAAACGACATTACTGCTAACATTAGTTCACCATGTGCTTTGTTTGCTGATGATGTATTACTGTACCGTCCTATTCATACTGACTTTGATGTTTCTTTCCTTCAGAAGGACCTTGATACGCTGAGCGCTTGGAGTGATTCCAACGGTATGACCTTCAATACTACTAAAACTAAAATCATGCACATTTCCCGTAAACGTAACCAGTCCCCCCCAGTTTATACTCTTTCAGGCACCCCTCTCATCGCTACATCATCGGTCAAACACCTCGGCATCACTCTAAACGCTCAGCTTTCCTGGAATGACCACATCAGAACCGTAGGCTCATCTGCAAACCGCATGCTTGGGCTTATCAAAACTGTGGCATTTAATGCCTCAGTTTCTGCCAAACTATCCTTGTACAAGGCCCTTGTACTTCCCATTTTAGAATATGGAGCTCCTGCTTGGTTGCCTCAAACCAAAAAACAAGAAGATGTCCTTGAAATTATTCAGCGACGAGCCACAAGGTTCATTCTAGGCCAGAAACGTGGAGCCATGTCCTATGTAGATAGATTACACACCCTTAACTGGTCTACATTATCCAATCGCCGTAACTTTGCAGTGTTGTCCTTTGTGTCTAAATGTTTATTTAATATTACTAAATGTGAAATGTGTGTTTGTAAAGTAACGGTAAATCCTAGACGTACAGAAGTTGTAACGTTTAATCATCTCCAAGCCAGAACCCAAACCCTACATTTATCTTGTATGCATCAATTTCCTCGCCTCTGGTCTAATCTCCCTGAACATGTTCGTAATGCCTTAGTCTTGCAGCCTTTCTCAAGTTTTATTGTAACATTGAAAAACACTGTTCTTTACCCAGATCTGTAGACTTTTGTTTTTTTTATCTCTTCTTTTTTCATTTTTTTCGAAAAACACTGTAAATTTTTAATCTCATGCAATTTTCTCCTCAATTACCGGTATGTGCAACCATTC
Source organism: Henricia sp. BOLD:AAB3569 (assembly GCA_037783545.1). Classification (NCBI taxonomy): domain Eukaryota; kingdom Metazoa; phylum Echinodermata; class Asteroidea; order Spinulosida; family Echinasteridae; genus Henricia; species Henricia sp. BOLD:AAB3569. Next base: position 22,194 of record JBBELK010001174.1, on the reverse strand, counting down.
ATCTTGTTATTATTTCATTGTATCTAGGATTAAGGTATTTTGTTTGGTTTTGTTTTTGTGTTTTGTTTTGTTTTGTTTTGTGTTTTTTGTTTTGTTTAGTGTCTAATCAGACACAAGTACATGTAGCTATGTAATTAGTTATCTTAAACTGCATTATTTTAGTCACCTTTTTTTTCGCTTTACATTGTTTTATTTATTTTTGACCAAATTTACAGCTCATATTTACATGTTTCTGCAACCCTTTAGTCGCTTTTTTATCAGCTTTTGTTTTTGCAACAGTTGCCTCCAGTGCCATTGTCAATAGTTCTACATGCCATCCATCTTGTTTTTCTTTTACTATGTTATTTCAAGGTATGTTGCTTTTGTATCAAGTGTCACATCAGATAAATGTAATTAGTATTCTTAAACTGTGCAATTTATATATCTGTCTACATGTATTTGTTTTACTTTTGTATATTTTTTATATTTACCATAGGATCTATATACATGTATTTACATTTATTTATTTATCTTTTTTTCTTAACTTGATGTGGGAGAGACAGGTCCTCGACCACAGTGATTTTTATTGCTTTTGTCGCTCCTATGCCCATCTTGTTTATGATGTACATTGTTGGCATGAATAAATAATAATAAATAATAATAATAGAGTCTCTCGACCACGATAAGTCTGCGGAATCCCGCGAGCGGAGTGTGGTGTTCACGAGGTAGTGTTATTACTAGGCCAATGTCGGTAGTAACATTTACAGAACTTCCTGTTTTGTTTCAGCATTTTTTTTCTCGATCGCTCAATTATTTGTAAATGTATCAGCACATGAACGCATGCGTTCGTAATATATGAAAATACACAATCTGAAGCCGGCGCCCGGTGTGATTTATTTGTTTGGTTAAAAATATACAAGAACGCAACTTGCCATATGCAAGAATTGTATTTTAACGATATTTTCTTCTCTTTCTCTCCGGCAGAAGTTCTTTATTGTTGTCACAATGCTGGCAAATAATTGTGCAATACCACGCGGGACCTGGAGAACAGTCGGTGGTTAAAAAAAATCTAGCAGATATAAAGTCCCACAATTGTTATTGCATGCAAGTATTAAACATTGGTTATGACTGCCTGAAAATATGTTTTGAAGGTTTTTGAAAGGCAGAAAAATACTTTGTTTTCTGTATACGTTTGTAACTTGTAAGATCAAGGAAAGGGAAAATGGTACGTGGGAACCTTTACCGTCTATAATGGGGTGGAGATCGTCAGATAATTTCAATCGGTGGGACATAGATTGATCATTGAAAATAACGATAATTAAATTATTAGAGCTTAAATAAGACCACCCTTTTTATCTCAAATATCCACCCTTGGGACATGTCTTTTCAATCAACTTTCAAACTCTGCCAACATGTACCGTATATAGGCCTACCATGAACTCAATCGGCCATCATTGTCCAGGGTCTTCAATTTGGCTCACCGCCCGCAAAGTATAGTGGGGGTAGTGCGTGATGCATGCATACATGCATGCAGCAGGAGCTCGCAACACGTGGTCGTATTATGCAGCAGACGACTGTTCATTGGCTGTAAGGCAGCCCTGTGTATGTGGATTACTACAATGTACCAGCTCCTGGTTTGTTTCCGTGAACTGATACACGAAACAGTAAAAAGTCGCATGAATATTAATGGCAGTTCACGATTGGTCACCACAATATCCAGGGTTTGATGCAAAATTATTCTTCCAAGCGTGGATTGGAGGACCTGTTCAATGGGCATTTTCGGTAGTACCTTATATGGAAGTAAATAAAGATGCTGCACTTGGCGGGGGAACTGTAACCTGGACATAAACTTATAAAATAAACCATTGACCCTGATTCGCGTAGTATCTGCTCCATTCCCTATATAAATCGCCAGAATGTAGGTTTGTCATACTTGTAGCTGTTTTTAAAAAAAGTAATTAATCTGATGTTATTGCGATTAAATAATTTATTATGCATGTTCTTGTCAAACAACTCATCATAATATCTTAAGCAATATGAACATTTTCAAAGTACCAAGATTCTTCAGAAAACAAATATGTGCCGAACAAAAAACTTACCTCGCCTGTCAGGCCCCAGACAACGATTATCGTCCGGGCCTGCCAATCATACTTTCTCCAGCAGGGTCCAGTCGGCTAGGTGCCTTTGAAGTCATCCCTGGCCCAGCAGGCTGTTTATATTTATTGCTGCCTTTATTTTCCACTTGAGTTCCATGTGGCTGGACACTTTGGCAGTGAGATTGTGGGTTTTTTTTCAGGATTGCGTGGTTTCCACATTTGTCTAGTATAAACCTAAATCTAAGGGTATTTTTTTTCGATTACATAAAGTTAGTACAATACTATAATTTCATATAATGCTGCACAATCACTAAATAAAGGTAAAGTTATGACTTCAATAACAAAGTTAAAAACAACTACATGTAAAATAATTTTTTTGTTATAATGTCACCCACGATTCAAGTACATCATTAAGAATTACTTCTTGAATAGTGTGCAAGAACAATAGATTACATTTTCTCCCTGTCCGGCTGCAGAGGTGAGTTGGAGACAAATATGGGCAATACATCGGGGCCGGTGAAATTCTTTCACAGGTAGGTATTATTTGGATGAGACAAGATGATACCAGCATTGGAAAACAACATTTGGCTTTGGCACAAAAAGTAATACTATTTGTTAGTTATTAACGGGTAGCATCACGCAAATACCTGGGGAAATGTATAATGCCGTGTCGAACTCGATTGAATTTATCGCGACACATCATGCACCCCGTTTAAAACGTGCTATATGCTTCTGCCAAGCCCAAATACATTAGTTTCAAACGTCGTGCTAATATATACAGAAGGTAGTTGAGGGGATCGGGAACAAAATTATCCCAGCAATTTTGTTCCCCAAACTGGCTTTTGTAAGTCTAATGGCGTGTTTTTATTAAGACTGCCGCGGAATGTGAAATTCGGTTATTTTCTGTGCATCTTAAAAAACCGGAGGTGTGCAAGAAGTTCGATTATAAAGGACTAACTATTTTATTGTTATTCCGTTCTTGCACAACCTTCCGCCATCTATAGGTCTATAAACTACGGCATAAACACGTAAATGTACAACTTCAACATTTTCTTATTCATGTTCGATCCAAGTTATACGCCTGACTTTTCCCCCTTCATGCACCTGCAGAAAACAAAACGATTGGAATTACATACAACATATTTCACTTCGTCGGTTTGCCTTTGTGTAAATACATAAAAGTATACATTGTATACTTTTTTTAGGCCAACGTAAAGCCACAGATGCCGTCGTCCTTGGCCGTTCGGCAGAATTTGATCAACAGCCCAGCCAGCTGAGCTGATATATATAACTTATGCACAGGAGGAAAGCGATCGTGTTATAAAACGCATGCTGATTAGCTGCTAAAAATAGTGACTTGATGCTACTACATTCTGGCCAATGACGTTTAAAGGGCCCCTGAAATGCTCGACCATCGGTTGTCTACTTTATTGTTAAATATTATCTATTTATAATATAAAACATGTTCCTTTGTGGAAAATGGTGCCCCAGTCCTAAAAAGTGTCTAATCTCAGATTTTAAGAAAACGCACCCCTGCGCTCGTTTCGTTGCTATGGCTTCAGCGGCCAAACAAGTGACGTACGTTTAGGAAAACAAAGCACAGTCGAGTTTAGTCTGGTTTCGGATACGTCGCGCCGCGGCCTCACTGACCGGGGCTGACTGGCTAATCCCCCATGCCACGCTAGCAAGCTTCGCGGTCTCGTCGCTGCCACACACGGCATGCACATCGCGTGGATTCTACTAGCCGTGTGTGCACAACGAGTCTGTGAGCGCGAGCGAGTGGCTGGAAAGCACCGAAATAAACGTCGCTCACGTCCGTGGAAATCATGTCAAAAAGAAGTCGAACGGCAGATTATTTGCCGTCTTCATCCTCGGGAAAACGACGAGAGTGGAAACGATACCCCAATAGTTTAGATTCAGAAACTTCCGGATGAAATCGGCGGCGATTTCGAGTTACATGTAGGTGCCCGCCCGTACATGCATGTTCGAGCCGGTAAGAAATTATGACACGGACGATCTTCAGGCGGAGACGAAGATCAAGAAAATCGCCTCGAAAACAACAACTGTAGGCCTACGAAATTTCATTATTCTTTACTTGTTGGAGTCCAATTTACAAACACACATTTTGGTGGTAAACGGTGAAAATGGACGTTAAAAAATCGCCCCTTACTCGACAGACTCGCCCCAGCTAACTCGTCCCTCTATTCGAGGTGCATACATGTAGGCGGATACCGTATTCATTTTTATGTTAAGACAATATTTTTGACAAGGAGTATTTTTCCTTCAAAATGACTTTATATCAAGTTACTAGGCTAGTAAAAAATTAGAAGCGGTGATAATACAGCTTTTTCACTTTTTAATTAAGCCAGTCTCATCATGTTTTGTACACATATTACGGTCAACCAGACAGGCTACCCATTTTGTTTCATGTACAATTAATACATGTACATGTATTCCAAAGGAAAGATAACAACGTTTGCTTCATAATTTGTTTTATTATAGAAACCAAACACGTTTGCCACTTCTTACTAATGTAAATGCACCAGCAAAGTGTAAATTTAGTCTAAAAAAAACATTTGTCTGTGTATATTGTAGGTGCACATGTGGACATTGCCAGGCAATGCCTACAGTTCAGGAAAGACGGTGTTGCCAGGAAATTGGTGCTGTTCAGCAGATGACCGAGTCCTGCCATTGACTGCATCACCGATCATGCGGATTTTCAGCCTTCGTGCCTCAACAGAACTGTGCTGGATATTGCATATACGGGCTACCGAGACCAGTATGGTGGACGTCGAAGAAATTATGTCCCAGAGAACCAGTAAAAATTTTAAAATATTTTGCATTTAGAAATTGTCTCGGAATATTAACTAAAACCACATGCACATTGTACAAACAATTAGAATGAAAAATTGCCAAACAGAATTTGTGCGCAGTCACATGTACATGTAGTGATTATGGAACAAAATTATTTTGAAACTTACTGTAGATTTTACCTTTTTATTTTTTTTACAACAGGAAGTACCGCCATACTGGCGAGCCTGTGCCTTTAAGGCAGAGGCTCGTCAGCAATGCACACACACGGGAAGTTCGTGCCACGAATAGCAGCTCCATGCTGTGTATTTCGTGGCACGAATTTGGTGCGCGAGCATTGCTGACGAGCCTGTGTCCTTAATACTGGGGTTTTTGTCAATGTATCATCCATCGAAATAATTTAAATAAAAATCATATTTTTCGTGCAGTTGGTGTTTTTTCCCTCATTTTGTATGGGTTAATAGCTACCCGTTAAATTATTTTAAATATATTATATATGCAAATTTTTTCATGACTGCTGAACATCATAGATTTTTAGTTCTCACTATAAACGGTAGTTATGACTGATTATTTTATTTGAAGCATTGTAGATTCAACTTGAATTGGCTTGATATTACGTTTACAAGTAATGTCATTGTGCTAAGACAAATGGATTTTCCTAATGAGATGAAATAGGGCATGTCCGGGAATACATGTAGTTCAGTTTCATAAATAAAGTGTTCATTATGACTGGAATTTTATGGACTATGGAGAAATCACTGAACATGAGTCAATCAAGATGCAAAACATTTACACTCATTCTAGGTGTTGACTGTGAATCACTAAACCCCGTTCATGCACTTTAGCAATGGATGTTCTTTAGTCTTTATGACTACTAGTACTCCTTCTTTGGAGCCAACACTGTTTGCCTTGAAACTGCTCGAAAGGCTGGCTATTAGGTCTTCTTTGTTTGGAAATGGATGCTTGGAGGCAAGAGATGGTGGTGGCTTGACAAATTCTGCTTGCACTTGAAGTCGGCAACGTCGGATGTTTTCACCCAGCAAGGTCTTCACATAGTCTGAGTTTTCAATGAAAGGTAAAGTTCATGAATAAATAAATTTTAAGAGAAAAATGTAATGCACCTATCAATTGTATGACGCACTATACGACCCCCGGGAATGGTGCGTCACTTTACCGAGGTGCGGCACTTTCTCATGTACCATGACGTACCCCTGTGTCACAAAAGTGACGGACCTTTGCCACACAATGACGGTACCCTCGGTCAATTTTGTGACGTACCATTGATTGATTCTGACGGACCAAGAGTTTTTGTTGTTCGTAAAATGATGTACACTGTGACGCACCCAGGTAAAGTGACTGACATTGACGCACCCCTTCGTCAATTCTGTGACAGACCAAATTCTGCCGCTGACGTACCCTCCGTCACAAATGTGGTGGTAAATGACGCACCTCTGACAGTTGCATAAATTCACAGTTGCAGAGGCTCGTCAGCAATGCGCGTGTGCCAAATTCGTGGCACAAACTACGCAGCTCCATAGCAAAGGCATGGAGCTGTGTATTTCATGGCACGAATTTGGCACGCACGCATTGTTGTCGGATGTCATGGGAGTCGTCTTCTTACCAAATCTAGCCATTTCCTTGACCGGTTTGACTGTGGCTTCCCCTCCTTTGAACTTTCATCATAGGCTTCAGTACCTAATATTGATGAAAAAAAAGCAGTTTGTCATTGCTTGCTATAAATTATATGTAGATCATTGTAACTGCACAAGATTAATTACTAGCTGTCAAATATTAATTTTGTTTTTTATATTTATTTATTATTGTGCTTCCGACTACATCAAGTACATGTATGGGGTATTAAAACGATTGCAGTAATATACATGTACATGTACATGTACATGTAATAACATCATTCATATGAACTGCATGCACAACATACCCGAACATATACCGACGGGACAACTCGACTCCCGACAACAAGCGTGTTTTTTTCGCCGTGAAAATGTTCCCAAAAATGCTTACTCAAACAAATTAGCAGTCACATTGGGGCCCCTGACTGTTCATTTTCCCAAAAAACAGCGTGTTTTGTTTGAAGGTTACACATTTTTGATGCCATGACTGTCCAAAAAACCAAGGCTTCACCACACACGCTTGACAGCCATGACACCGACAGTATATACAGCAGCGTGTGTTGGGCGAGTGCGTGACCGAATCTCGGCATGACCTGACCGGGCGATTCTGTCACACGTGCACGCTGCTGGTCTACGTGCTGCGTGCCTGGCCAGAATGCCTGAACGGTACGAGACTTACCCGAATTTTCTCCCGCTTCGCATACGCTCCTCTTTCTTCTTGTTTCTTCTGGATTTTCTTAGATGTTACAAATACACTAGGTGTCGCATCTGCGTTGAGTAATTGTTTGGTTTTCATGCCAAGTTTGGCTGTAAAACCGGTGTCGAAACACGACGGTTCAAGATGATCGCTGCAGATTGAGTACTCCGCCTACATGTAGGTCAGCTCCACTTTGCCCTCGTCTGTCTAACTTTCGGAGTCCAAATCTTCCGAAAGTGTGGGTCCGTGGGAAAACGGTGAAAACTCACATCATCCTGGTAAGTGTTGTTGCAACCAGCAGCAACGTACCGAACAACCATTTTAACTTACGTTAGATTTTTAATGGAAAAACAATCACGACTTCGAGACAACTTCGAGAAAAACGTAGCGTGGTATATGGACACATGCAGCGTGGGACAGACCGGTCAGTGAGCTTTGTTTTCCTAAACGTACGTCACGATTATGCAAATATTTATGTTAATGACCAAGTCCACCCGGGGGCGGAGCCTTCCTCCCCCAACACTTCAAACGTTGTTTAAACATAATTCCGCTCGTTAATAAAAGTCAAATATGATTAAATATTGCTTAATAAACAATACTCTATACATTTCAGCAATAACAAAAGCATTTCAGAGACCCTTTAAGTTAACAAAACGGCGATCGGCACGAGTTGGCCTCTTATCAAGCTGCCGACTTGGATTTACTGTGTTCACGTGCATTGCTCTTCGCATGCTTTTACTGCCGTTGTACAGATAACGTATTGAAACAACTTATATATATAAGGTTAGCTACACTGAGGACCACCGCATGCACGTGCCTTGCAGCTGGAGTGATAGCGAAGCGGCCTTGCCGAGGCTAAGCACTGCTGCACTGTGCAGCGGCCGCCGGCTGTGGTCCGTTTTTGGCCGGTCGAGCGAAGTATTTTTTATTCAGTTCTTTCAGGTTCTCTCCGTGGTTCATTTTTTGACGAAAGATAATTTACGTCAATTCTGTACTTAGCAGCACCATGTGTGATAATTGTTTTGTGCGTATTGGGAACTGAATGTTTTGATCGGAAATTTCTCATGTGTCGGCGAACCGGAATTTCAGCGTAACGGGTCGAGTTTGTGCGTGGCGAGAACCCTGCCGGTGCCGAAAGCCGTCGCTGACTCGTGGTACGTTAGTCCTTTTTCCATCTTCGTTTTTTCCCTTCATTTTCACTATTAACAAAGCTTATGGTGAAAGTGCAAGAATAAGGACAAGATGTTGAAAAATGACTCGCAAATTGCATCGCTAAATCAAGTCAAAAACGCGTCGCATTTTGCGGTGCGAAACAGGGAAATCGTTCACTGATTTTTCTCAAAACACTTGTTTAACTACTGCGTTCGCGGATTCCCCACTTCATGAAAACGCCGACGAAATATTTTGTGAATTCTTTCGCGAACTAGGCCTATGGCAAATTTATTTCCGTACGTACGTAATCTGGCCTGCTAGGCTGCCGCGCGCACAGTTAGAAAACATTTCTCCGGTTTGTATTTTTGTACATCTTGGGCGTCGATCTTTTGCAACAAACAATCGCGCTAGTGGTTGAATCACAGTCTAAGCTCCCGGCACCGAGATTCATGTACGACGTCAAAATTACATTTTCGGTAGTGAAGCCGTTCAATGTCACTCATTTGCGGCATGTCGCGTAAAACCGCTCGTATTCATGAACTCCGATCAGCTCATGAATTATTCACAATTCTCGGCCAGCGTAGCTCATTAAATTTCGCCGCGCATCAGTGCACAGGTCCGGGCAGTCTGTAGCCTTTAGTCAAGGCGTCCGTGGCGAGGTTTGTTTTGTGCACTGTTTTGCTAGCGCTTGAGGAAAGACTAACATTCATACTGCAGACTGTTCGCCCCGAACGCCTTTACCAAAGCGTATATGTGACCTTCGTGCTGAATAATTCAACAGCAACGGAGGTGGTGAATTATTCATAAATTGTAACCAACCAGCGGCGGGGAGCTTCTGGAATCATCCATATAAATATATAGGTAGCATTCACGAAAAAAGCGAAAGTTATTATTCGTACCAGGAAAACAAAATACAGGAAACATGATTAGTTAAAGTTCTATAGAGTAACTCCACATAAATTTATTAACCATTTTTAAAGTTATAAAATCTCGCTAAACAATGCTTTTCGTGTGGCAAACAAAACACCGCGCGTAGGCCTAGTACTAGTACGCGAAACGGGACAAGTCGTCCCCGAGTCAACTCGCTTCCCTCAATTAACACCTAGGTCAAGTCATCCCCAGGTCAAGTCGTCCCCGAGACAAGTCGTTCCTGGCTCAAGTCGTCCTCGAGACAAGTCGTCCTTGCACCCCGTGTACAAAACCTATAGCCCATATGACAATTAATTTGAACAAAATCTGACTTTTCTCCTAGGTTTTTCTCAAGTTGCAAGGATAATCGGTTTGGGCCTGTCGACTACCATATTTTGTATTTGGAAGCAAAATTTCAAGACGTACAAGCACAAATTTCACTGTTCAATTTTGCTGAGATTACCTGCAACTTTTTATACGATATATCGCAAAGTGGGAGGGTTACGTAAAACACAGCTTTTCGAAGATTGGTCGTGGCTTGTCGCAGATGTTGTTGATTTGTACTGTCATCGTAACTAAATCTTAAGGAATTGTAATGAACCGCACAATGCGTAATAATGATCGCAGACATTTGTATGTTTCTGAACAAGTCGCAGATGTCGTAGATTCGCACTGTCATCGTAAGGAATCGTAATGAATCGCAGACATTTGTATACTGAAAATGCATATATCGTTACAATACGATAAGCGCTAAGCGTTACAATTTTCTAAGATTTGTAACAAAATGATCGACTGTCTGCAACACGCAGATGTCGTCACAGTAGATTTGTACTGCGTCATCGTAAGAAATCATAACAAATATTAAGGAATCGTAACAAATAGTAAGGAATCGTAATGAATCGCACAATGTGTGATCATGATCGCAGACATTCGTATGTATCTGAACAAGTCGCAGATGTCGTTGATTCGTACTGTCATTGTAAGGAATCGTAAGGAATCGCAGACATTCGTATACTGAAAATGCATTTATCTTTACAATACGATAAGCGCTAAGCGTTAAAATTGTCTAAGATTTGTAACAAAATTATCGACTGTCTGAACAATTAACACGCAGATGTCGTCACAGTAGATTTGTACTGCGTCATCGTAAGAAATCATAACAAATATTAAGGAATCGTAACAAATAGTAAGGAATCGTAATGAATCGCACAATGTGTGATCATGATCGCAGACATTCGTATGTATCTGAACAAGTCGCAGATGTCGTTGATTCGTACTGTCATTGTAAGGAATCGTAAGGAATCGCAGACATTCGTATACTGAAAATGCATTTATCGTTACAATACGATAAGCGCTAAGCGTTACAATTTTCTAAGATTTGTAACAAAATGATCGACTGTCTGAACAACACGCAGATGTCGTCACAGTAGATTTGTACTGCGTCATCGTAAGAAATCATAACAAATATTAAGGAATCGTAACAAATAGTAAGGAATCGTAATGAATCGCACAATGTGTGCTCATGATCATGATCGCAGACATTCGTATACTGAAAATGCATTTATCCTTACAATACGATAAGCGCTAATTAAGTGTTAACATTTTCTAAGATTTGTAACAAAATGACTGTCTGTGAACAACCCGCAGATGTCGTAACAGTAGATTTGTACTGCGTCATCGTAAGGAATCATAACAAATAGTAAGGAATCGTAATGAATCGCACAATGTATGATCATGATCGCAGACATTCGTATGTGTCTGAACAAGTCGCAGATGCTGTCGTAGATTTGTACTGTCATCGTAAGGAATCGTAAAGAATCGCAGACATTCGTATGTATTTATAAAAAAAATCCATATCACAACAATACAACAAGCGCTAAGCATTACGATTTTCTAAGATTTGTTACAGTGCAATCGTAGCTTGTCGTAGAGTTTTGTAAGCTGTGGCTTGTCATGGACATTTAAACAGGATCAACAAATTTTCTGATCGTACCGTGTCATCTCTTAAGGAACTGTTAAATTGGGAGATCACTAACAAAATAAATTGCACATTGTAACCATATCGTAAGCGTTAGAATTTGCAAATTAAAAGATATGTCGTGAAGTGGCTGAGAATCCTTACGACACGTACAATACTTCCTACTTTTGCATGTGTCGCAGTCGCAACAAATTGTGGCAAATCATGCAGTGGGTGACCAAAAACTGTACAAAAGTCTGTGACAACCTGCGAGACGCTTAATTCATTGCATAGTACATCATACATTGTACGCAAAACAACAAACAATGCACCGTGCGGCATTGCCATGCACTAGCGGGGCGGCCGCCGCAGACGACCGGCCGGCGGCATATACCGGCGCGGCACGGTGTACTGTGCGGCTGGCCGGTTCGGGAGTACGAGTAGGCCTTGGTGAATTTAATATTCCCCTAAATCGCGATCATCTCCAGCGAGCAATTTCTTGGCCTGGATATGTTGGGACTTATTAAGTTTCCCGAAATATTTAGCTTTTTATTCTTCGAAGATTCACACAAACTACAACTGCCTAATTTTCTACGCGTATGACGTCATGCAGTTTAACAGTTCACCTTCTCATTGGTCAATGGGGAATCCTGACCTCATGCATTATGCACGTAACCCCTCTACCAAAACGGTAGACAGAAATAAAGAAAAACATAAGCTCCAAAAAACGCTATGGTAAAGGCTGTCTGGGCGGACAGTCCGTGCGTGCTAGTCTTTCCTCAAGCGTTGGAAAACTGAATGCGCGCGAATATATAACTCGCCAAGGCAGCCTTGACTAAAGGCTAGGCAGTCTGCCGATTCCCGCCCGCTTAGCAACGACAGAGAGCCGCAGACCTTCAGCAGAATCCCGGGTCAGTCTGTTGCGAGAGGCCGCCTTAATAGCACTCCTGTTCGGTGTACTATCATTCCATCCCATCATGCACTGCGCGCAGGGAATTGTGGGGGAAAATAAACTAAAGGCACATATTTGAGTAAAGTTTTTCCATTCAAATGGTTGATTAAGTTGGGATATTGCAAATCCTGTACACTAGACACTGCAGTGGCATACAATTCCCCCGCGCGAGATAGCCAGCTTATCTTCTGCTATAGAATGTTTTCTTACAAAGGTCTGTCGGTTTTAGCAAAAAATGCAATGCGGATAACCGGACACAGCTATACATTTGTACATACTTGTACATACATGGCAATACACCACCAACACCACCTATTGAAACATTTTTTTGTGGGAGATGTCACTCAGTGAAGGTAATGTAGCACAGCTGCAGAGAAATGGCTTAGGGCTGGGTAGACAGCCTGCCATTGGCACACTGTAACACCATCAGGTGCTGCTTGAAATGAGCCCTGCTGGCAGATGAAATATGGGCACCATCTGGGCCAGTGGCTGGAAATCTGTTTGTTATATAGCTCCATGGTTGTATACTGTACATGTGTATCAGCAGTATAATATGCAGGAATCTCTCATCCCATGCACTGGGCCCATGCAGTTTTTATTGTTAAAATACAAAAGTGTGTTAATTTGTAAATATGCCGTTACGTACAAGGTTCCTGTGGGTGGGGCAGGGAGGGAGGGGAAGTTTGTGAATATGCCACATTCTCAGTAGAGTGTACTCTTCCCTCCCCAAAACATTTCTGCAAATGTGAGTCGGATGTCGCACAGGACGGTCAAGTTTTTGTGATCTTTACTTCTGTTGTTGACGTTTCACAAATTTGACTAATGATGAGTACGTGATCATGAAAGATATTTCTGGTTATGGTTGTGAAAACTCAATCCAGTCTGTGCAGCATTGGGCTCATTTTTACAGAGCGGGTCACATTTTCGATCTTAAAGCGCCCCTATAAACTGGTCAATCACTTCAGGCTCATTCTTTGCAGTAAGATTATTATAGCAGTACTTCATAAAAGTGTGCATGTTTATGAAAGTTCAGAAATTTTCAAATCAATTTTTTCCCCCAAACAAGCTAGTTTACAAGTGTACAAAAGTATAAGAAAATACATGCAGACCTATACCAATGATTCCCACATTTGTAACAATTTAATATCAACGCAGCTTATGCTTTTCCAAGCATTTCCAAATTTGACTACAACTGAAAGAAATTACCAGGGGGGAAATGTGATTCTTATTTTTTACAGATGAGCATGTGTCATCAATCAGAAGTAGGCCCAAGTCCGATTTGTTGAAATTCCTTAAATGCGTACTGCACCCACGATCTGTTTATTTCATTTCCGGCACATTTAGTAAATCATCAGCTGTAAGAAGATTTGTTTGTTTGCTTTGCAAAGCTAACGTTCCTTCAGCTTTTAGAATTGTGATTGAAAAGGTTAATTTCGTTTTTCTGCATTGCACTCAAAAAGCTTGCATTATACTAGCCTACAGTACTGAGCAGTGATGATTTAGGACCAACATTTATCACTGCAAACCAAAAAAATCATTGCCAGCCATAAAAAACACTGTTTATTCCGGAGTGCTCACAGGAGGTAGGCCTACATACACACATGTAATGGGATGATTCTCAAGTTTATATTTTGTCGGAACAAAAATCCACTTGTGTGCAGTAAAAAGTCTGCATGTGGTCGTGGGTTCGATTCCCACCTGAGCATGCTGTAAAGTTTTTCTCCATCTCGGGACAAACTGAGCATACAGTACTAACCAAATTATATCATGTCAGGGCCAAATAAACCCTAAGTAATATTCACTCTTACCAACATAAGCTGAATCACCTTACCTAGTAATACTTAATTATTCCACAATTATGAGCAATGTCTGTCGATATTCAGCTTGTTAAATACATGGTTCAAAAATATAATGCAAATTATACTCAGATTGAAAGATTGAGGCTGGGAGAAGTCACACATTTTATTAACGTGTATGGATTGAACACCTCTTGTGTCAAAGTTGACTGCACTAGCAGTCATGGAGGCAGGGTGTGCCACTCTGCCTGAAGTGCCTCCCTGGGTTCCTGCACTTCTTGGACTGTTTGGGAAATGTGTGGATCCACAGGTCAACTCATCCCATGCAGGTTTAATTGGGATATTACTGTGGGAATCACTTAAAGGCACAGGCTCGTCAGCAATGCGCAAGCACAAAATTCGTGCCTCGAAATACGCAGCTCCATAGCAAAGGCATGGAGCTGCGTATTTCGTGGCACGAATTTGGCGCGCGCACATTCCTGACGAGCCTGTGCCTTTAATGTTCAAACAAATCACTGAAGCATCTGGAACAGTCTTGAAATTAGTGATTCCAAAGTGATTTGTCAATTAATGCCTTGTTATCCACAAGTTCTGATGAACACAAAACCATACATCAATTATAAAGGTTTTTCTGGAGCATTGCTACATATGTAGCTGAAATGTCTGCAGGCTAGTTTATCAACATTTTTCTTTTCATGTGTAATAGTACTAGCCAATATGTAGGCCCATACCACACAAAGAATGACCTGTAAATTGTGAACCCCAAGAAAGCAGAAAATATACAATCATAAAAACCCTACTTGGAAGTTGTTTGGGGGGTTAAAATCAAGGTTTTTGATTTTTATGCTAATGAAAATTTACATATGCATGAGCAAAGTGGTGATGTCACATTAGACAAATCTCATTCAACTGTGCACAAAAGTTTCCACAATTTTCTTCAACTTGCTGAAACTTTTGTAACCCATGATGGTTTAGGTTTGTTTTGCATGTTGCCTGTTGCAAACTATGAAAAAACTTAGGCTGGAAACTGCAGCATTTTTCACAATTCCAGTTTGAAGTCTTATGTTTTTTCTTTGCTTTTCTGCTGTGTGTTCCTAAAGTGACATGCCCCAAACAGCGCCCTCTTTCTATGAGTTTATGTGAATAAATTTTCAAAGTAAAAAAATGACACTTTTTATTCATGGGGCATCAAAATGAACAGTAGTATTGTCTTTCTACACAAGTAATTCTTCATATGCAGCAAAAACTGTGCATAAAGTTATTGAGCATTTCAGGGGCCCTTTAAAAAGTTGAAAAGGTTAAAGAATTAGCCCCAAATTGCACCTGAAATTGTAGAAAATTCGACTGGGAGAAGTTTAATTGAAGGGAAAATTTTACTGCCAATTCTGTGGGAGAGTTTTATATTTCCAGAGGCAAACTGACCCCCACATTTCCCCCCAGCAAAGGTCAGTGAAGTTCAGAAGGGTCAGTGACTGGGGCTAAATAGTAATTGGAAGGGTCCCCTGAGATTTTTCCAGCTGGAGTTAGCCAGGATTTGTCTGCACAGGTGTGCACGGTGGAAATTGCTACTCTTACAATCTTCAAATCTCATAAAATGGTCTCATAAAATCGGTTTCTTGGAGGTATGTGATAAGCTTCATGCCTCAAAATAGTTTTGGCAAGGTACTGGGAGAGGAAACTGTGCCGACAGACAGTTGACTTCAGTACACTAACATTTTACTTCACTTCAACTTCGGCTGCCTGTTAAGCCCTCCTGAACTAATCAAGCACCTTCGCTACCGTCACACACTGTTAAAAAAATCTCTGTTCATTTACAGTACATTCATATGTCAATTGGCATTACATAGCATACTGTTTTTGAACAGTACATTCTACTTTTTTGTTTTCTCTGTTTGCATACAGTAGATGCTACTGTTATTTGGAATTGTAAATATACAGAAGTTTCTTCTGTTTTTCAACAGACGACTAAGTCTTCGTTTTGTGCATGGTTTTGTTCCTGAACATAGCCTTTTGTCCAGAAACAACTTTATGTAACCATGATGTAACTGAACGAAGCATATGGGTTATTGACGACTGTTTCTTGTTGTAGACGTTTGATTCTGGATATGCACAGTTTGCCCTTCACTTTGTGTTGGAGATGCACCATCACCTCGTGGAAAATAAGTCGGCATTTTCCTCTCAATTTCGTAGCTTTTATTTGCATGCTCAGATGTATTGCAGGGTCAACACAACGTTCAGTATACCGGTGATTTAACTTGGCTCATTAAAATACAGGAATACCATGAATTCAGCGGCAATTGCCGTCTGAATTCATTGTATTCTCGTACTATGAGGCAGGCTGCACGCTCCTGTATACCCCCACTGCAGGCAGTATATAGCACTGCACTACATTACAAATAACACGCAAATAAAAACCAAAAACGTAAGAGCAGCTACTTCACGGTTAAATCAGCACTTCCCTGAGGAATTTCCAGTACACATTTCGGCATGAAACGGCCTGGCAAAAGCTGGCATTTTCAGACATTAAATTGCACGTCCAACTACATGCACGGTGCAGTTAATGACTGAATTTTGCTGTTGTCATTTCTCGCGCACGACAACGTACATTGGTACTCGCTATCAACGCCGCACAATTGCTGCCGCGTACCAGGGAACATGGGCGGAAAACAGTAAATTTAACTGTTGGTGAACAGTAAACTGTCTGTATTTGAACAAAAGAGTATTCAAAGTGTCTTGTTCCTGAACAAAACTGTAATTTAACGGCAAATCGTCTGTAATCAAACAGACAAATATGTTTAAAATGTACACAGACGGAAGAACGTTTGTGCAATAACAACAAATTCCAAAAACAGTAAAAGTTACTGTTCGTTTTTGACTTTTTCAACAGAAAAACGACTAACACAACACAATTTTTTACAGTGCAGGTACCCATTTTCTTCTGGGTAGAAAAAAAGGCTATTAATTTATGGCAAAATGCTTTGCCCAAGGGCACATGCACCATGAAGGAGTCCTGAATTTAGTTCAAACCCACAACATGCAGAATCAATTAAGGCCTTGCTTGAGTTTGATACACCAGACCACTCAGTCATGGTGCTCCATAGACTGCCCAAGTGAATACGTCATCTTTTGTTAGTTGCCTAGGCAATGGCTCTAAATATTGCTTTTGCAATGGTACTTTTTCCAGACAGCCATGATGTTTAGAGCCAATTACCATGGCAACCCACATCACACTTCGGCTGTCTATTTTGTTCACTCCTGCAGTCGATTTCACGAAACATTGCGCAGCTTGCGCAACTTTTGACAAATGGCGCAAGCCCCATAGCTTGCGTGTTATCTTCGGAAGAATGTTGCACAACTTACGCAATAAAATGTTGCGCAAGTTGGCTTAAGCAACTGCGTAAGTTTTGTGAAATCGGCTGCTGGAAATTGAAAATACAAAAAATACAAACAATAATTAAAAAGAGACCTGTTCTTCAAATAAACCTGCATTTTCCTCAAACGCAAATCAAATAAACTTGAGAAATCCCCTGTAAAACAGATTACACATGCTCTAATGGTGGAGAGATATGTCTTGATGGAGTCATGCATTCAATGATTCGCATGTGGGGAAACCCACTAAAAAGCTAATCACAGTTTAAGAAGCTGTGACCCAGACTGGAATCTGCAGTCAAATTCCAACATTGTGAGATTAATTAGCCGAAGTAACAATGACTGACAAGTAGATGCCAAGAATATACTTGGTCTTGCTGTAGAGACACAGATGATTTCAACATGGTTGCTGTCACAGAACTTGACCTCTCAAAAATACTATCCACGAGAAGAAAACAGGAATTTTACAATCCCCAATTTAGATGGGGAGGCAAAAAGGTTCATGGTGTAATCACTGCACTGCTTTATGTAGCTGGATAAATTAGAACCCTGAAAATATACGGAATGACACCCTGTTTACACTTGATCCCGAGCTCGGGGTCGAACACCGAGCTCGGGGTCGAACACCGAGCTCGGGATCAGCCGGATCACAACTGAGTGTAACGCTCTCGGAACCAAATTGGCCCCGGATCAGACCCTAAGATTTTGGTCTCGCGTTGGCGGAGGGTTCGATCCCGAGCTCGGGATCAGTTTGCAGTTAAATAAGCAATTAATCTTTACCGCAACCTGCCACATCCGCTCCACAGCCGTAGCGGGGGAAAAGCCCGCGAAATTCAAGTGGCCTTGTATGCACAACCCATGCACACATTGATCAGTACATGCACACACAGAGCATGACCTTTGACTGCAACTTCTGGCACAGCGCTCGAGATCAACTATAGAATGTAAACGCGGCACTAAGGATCATTGCGGTTAACACTGACGCATTCTTATCAGGGGACCAATCTTGATCTGGAGCTCGGGACCAGTGTAAACACGGTGTGAGTAGCAAAATTTGAAAATGGTGATGAGAAAATATGACCCATGATTTGGTATCAAAATCTCAACACCCATGGGAAACAAAATGGGTGGTCAGAAATGTGATCTGGTCATGCTCCTTTAATAAAGCCTGCTTGGTCTAGAAAGTCACCTCAGATATCTTAAAGGTATACTCAGCCAGAGGATTGGGTGATTTGGGGCAATACAAATTTATGAAAGGTATGAAGATATGGTACAAAGGTACATATATTCCTTGATAATTTCTCATTTATTGATGACCATTTGTGGGGTACCGTGGCCGAGTGGTTAGGGCTATTGACCCGCAATCATGGGTGAAAACTTGGGGTTGCGGGTTCGAATCCGGCTGCGGTACCTGTGCCCTTGGGCAAGGCACTCAACCACACTTGCTCCATCCTTCGGAAGGGATGAAAAACCGTTGGTCCAGTGTGTTAGGTAATGGTAACGCACTCTAAAGATCCCAGAGCATTCTTTCGTAAAGAGCAAAGGGATATTCCCCGGTGTCTCTGGTCATTTCTAATTCGAATTCTTCATGGGTTTCCTCACGCTTGCTTGGGAATAAAACCCATCGTTTCCACTACGAGCTGCAAACAATATACCAGTCATTGACTACAATCCTGGACAAAATAGTTGGGACAGTTGATGTGTGTTCCATACCCCCGCTCCCCCGTTCAATGTTGACGCCGACTGCTGCGGATTTCGATGGCGCGCACCGCAGCGACCCAACATTGTGCGGGGGTTGCACGGGGCTTAGCCAAAGTGTCCCAAGCTATTTTGTCCAAGATTGTAGCCATGGTCTTGGTACCCTCTTGGTCTTTAACTGTTAGTCTTGGTCTTGAACTTGGACTCGGTCCAAGAACTTGCTCATGAACTTTTAACTTTCTAAGTTCACTTTAAACTTCCAACAGTGGAAACAAATTTGAGAATTTGATTCATATTTCTACCACAACCACTGTACAGAAATGGCCTTGCCTACAAATTGACCTTGGAATTAATCTGCTGGAAAATTTGTTTTCTTTTTTTGAGCAAAATTGCACTGGGACTTTTAAGCCCTTTCGGAAATCTGCTGACTTTCAAGGTCACTTAATTCTCCCATATTTAGGGGTTTCACACTAAGCTGTTCCCCAGGTTATCTCAGGGTTAACTAAAAATTTAACCCCGAGATTACCCGGGTAATTCGGAGCGTTCACACTACACTTCTCGGGGTTAGAAATTCTCCGGGTCAACTGCCTTAAAACACCACTTAATCCGGGTAATTTCCAACCCTACTCGCGAGGTAGGTTAACCCACCAATCTCGGGGTTATCAGCATCCTTGAGACGATTCTCCGGGTTACCTTAAATCCGGGTACGTTGGTTGAAGAAAATTTGTTACCAGAGCCGGTTTTGTGCACATGCATGTTATGCGAACGTCAAACAATGACGCAATTCATTATAAAGTGACGTATCATTATAAAGATACATGTATTACAGAGGTTTAGATGCACGCAAAACTCAAACGTGAATCATGCGAAATTGCTTGAGCACTGGTCATGTCTTTAGGAGGTCTAAAAATCCAGGTTCGAAATTTGGTCACGAAAGAGTTATCTTGCCACGAAAGTCAGTTTTGTTTTCGTCTGTTCTAAAACCTCCTCAAAGTAACGACCACATGCTAAAAGCATTTCGCGTTCATGTGCATCTAAACCTCCCTATTATAAAGACACCTCATCTAAAGACATCTTTATATGAAGATGTCGGTTTTTAGTGATCGGCAACTCATCTGGATAAATGGTATGTTTAACAAAGTGCCTCGTTTGTTGACTTTGAAGATTCAGAAGTAGTAAGACCAAATGTTTCGGGCACCATTTTGAGATGTTGTGGGTGCAATGGTTTGTGGGATAGGAGAGGTTTAGCGATGCATATTCTCTGGGTTGCCGTTTGTATAGTTCGAATGCAGATCACAAATCACCCAGGTACGCATTGAAGCGGGTAAGCTGAATTGCGGGGTTAATTTTGAAGTGTGAAACGGAGTCTCCACCTTAGTTTCTACCCGGGTATGGACAACTACTCGCGTAATTAATTATAATTGTTAATTTAGTTATTTTCTGTAATTGGCGTATAATTTTCTGTTAAAACTGTTTGGTTAAAACTGTTTCTGCTTTGAAACTTTTTTGTAGAATCTTAAGGGGCCCTGTCAGTTCACCCGATGGGGCTCTAGTGACAGGACTTTCCACAGGCAGAAATACATCTCATTGCAGATGGACAGTAGAGTTAACATTCTGAAATGTTAATCATTTCCATATTAAACCCATGTCCTAAAATTAATTCAGTGCACCGGAAGCACATAGGAGGCACAGCAGAATTTTCTATCTTGAGACGGCTTAAAAATTACTTAAATTTCCTTCAATCCCAGTTCACAGATCATAAAAACATGCATTTTATAAATAGCTAATGCGTTTCGTCTTCAACAATTTCTTGATGGCTATACTGCACAGTCATTAGAATGCAGTCTGACAGTCATGCCCCGTATACATTACCAGACATGTGTTCAACTTTTGCCCTTTCTAGATTGATTTTTTCCCATGCAGTAAAACAGTTGATTGCTAACTCAACCATACTATTTAAGTTGTCAATCCAGTCATTACTTTTTACTGGCAAGTGGCAAACTCTGCCATGAGCATCTGCCTAGTGAGTTTGGTTGTTTAATTTCAATGGTGATCAGGCACCATACCAGGTGTTGTGTCCATTAAAGTTTGTTAATGTTACAAATGCTATCTTTAAGCTGTGTCTGGTCAGTTTTCCTGGGAAGCAGTTGGCCAGGAAAAGTAACCCACTATACTCGGGAAGTTACTGAAAGGAAAATGTCACGGACTGTCCGCATTGAACTTAAAATGGAAGAAGTACATGTACCTATCATTTAAGTAAGCTTGACTCCCCCCCCCCCCCCCCCCATACCAGGTGTTGTGTCCATTAAAGTTTGTTAATGTTACAAATGCTATCTTTAAGCTGTGTCTGGTCAGTTTTCCTGGGAAGCAGTTGGCCAGGAAAAGTAACCCACTATACTCGGGAAGTTACTGCAAGGAAAATGTCACGGACTGTCCGCATTGAACTTAAAATGGAAGAAGTACATGTACCTATCATTTAAGTAAGCTTGACTCCGCCCCCCCCCCCCCCCCCCCCCCCCCCCCCCAAAAAAAACAGCGCGGACCAGGTTTTAGAGCGAGGTTATCCCATTGTCACCTTATGAAGTAAAATTTTGGGTCATTGCAAATGATACAAGGACAATTGATTGCTTTCCGGTGACGTCACTCCTTCCATCCACCATTTTGGTTGTCATTTTTCATGACCCACGTGGCTCGAGTGATAACCGGCCAAAAAAGCAATAAAAACGCATTGGTGTTGTTGCGCCATGGCTGTTGTATCGATAAGGATAAAAATGTATTTCTTCAGGCTAAAAATTGTGATCAAGCAAAAGCACTTTCGTTTTTACAAGCTGCAGTGCATGCTCAATAATTTGAACGTACATGTATCGCAACTCGCGCGTGCGGCATCTTCGAATGAAAGTACGCAAAGTATATTTGACGTGTGCCCATGTGCATCTAGTGGTGCGCGCATGTACATGCGTGACTGTTTACCACCAAACATTCCCGGATGTTCTACGTCACGAAAAGCAATCAATAGGCATTTAAAGACCTACTTGTATCACCCCGTTTACACTCGATTCGGCAAAGGCGAATCGAACTCCGCAATTTCCAAAAAGGGGAGTTGAAGCCGGGTAGGCATTAAGTGTAAACGCAAAAGGCGAATTGAAA